>VDFB02000015.1:195256906-195488639 GCA_007258455.2 Sequoia sempervirens | reverse complement strand
CAAATGCAAACCCACGAAGGGTTTCGACGTGATACAGAATGGTCTACATGACATCTCACTGACCTTGAAGGGTTACAGCAACTAAAAGAACAGAGCTCGAAGAAAGCCAAAGGTGCTCGGTGGGGAGGTCTCGCCGAAGGACAAATGTCCTGGTGAAGCAAGATGACTATCAGTAAAGCTATTGAATCCTGCTATGACCTTTTGGTGATAGGTTTTGTCTTGCCAAAAGCGAGTATGAACAATCACGTCAATGAGACGTCTCCTTGCAGGGTGAGGTCTTGGCTTTAAGCAAAGGTCTTGCCGACTGACATGCATAAAAGAATTCATCGGTGTAAAAAATGATAGTGCCATGGTGATCCAACATGAACCAGGGAAGACCACTTCGGAGAACCTCAAGGTGGTCAGTATGATATCTCAGCGATCTCGAATGGTCACATCGAATAAAATTTGGAAGGGATGGATTATCCCAGACTGCGACGCCGAGCCACGACTATGTATTTCAAAAATTTTAACCTAGGGCAAGTCATGGATGGACCTTTCATGAATTTTCTTTGCATTCTAGGTCAATCTTAAGATGAAATCACCTAATATGGCACTACCCTAGGTCTGAAACCCTATTCATCTATCATTAGCACACAGGAAAGCTCAAAATTTAGTTGTTTCATTGTCGATTCATCACTAAGGTTTACTGATTACTCTCAGGCGAGATTCATTAAAATGCAGATGGACACATGAACTCAAAACTCACCTGGGAGATTACAAAGGGCGCAATACCGAACAATCCCTAACACAAAATAAACAAATAAATAGGCATTCAAATCCCGTAAGCCCTCACAATTCCAATGTGTCATTCATAATTCAATTCAAAGTGGAGCAATCAGACACATACCATTATAAAGCGAGAATTGATCCCAGACACAACAAACGTGAAGCCCAATGGGTGTCCACAATGAACACAGGTGATAACGCATAAGAAACCACCACCAAATCAATCAAGTCAAAGCCAAATGCCCCAAAACCTCAACCAAATACTCGCAAGAAAGCACTCCTCAACTCAGACAATGGCAAATAGTGAGCATAATGGCACAAAAGATCCCAAAATCAAGTTAAATACATTTCTCAAAGCATGCACGGAGCCATTAATGCAGTCGATAAGACAGCTAGAGAAGGGATTCGGGAATCCGACGACAGGGCAGAATCTGGGAAATTCCGGACCATGTGGAAATCTGTGAAGATCAAAAATCCCCGAAGGACAAGGGTCCATCCGGAGTCCAAACAGAATCTAGGTAAATCCGTCCAGGGTGGAAAATCCTGAATCCTAGCAAAAGCCCAAAATTCATCCAAAACTTAATATTTTCAATGGATAACCTAGGGAAAACATTTAGGCATTCAAAATAAACAATTTAAACACATGCCTAGGAAAGACCAAACCTCAAAAACAAAGGGCCAAAACACCAAAACCAAAGTGAAAAAGGGTCCCTGCTTACAGCGGGGCGTGTGTGTGAAAAATTGCACAACACCTCCTTTCTTGGGCACAATCACCAATGGAGACACCCACTGGCTATCTGAAATGGGGTAGATAAATCCTACTTCTAGCAATTTTTGTAGCTCTTCTTTTACAATTTCTCTTAGTGCAAGGTTAATTCTTCTGTGTGCTCGTCTAACTAGGGTGCAATCATCTCTAATGTAAATTCTATGAGTGCAAATCTTAGGTTCCAATCCATTCATCTTATGATAGTCCCACTCAAATGCATGTTGGTGGGTCTTCAATAAGGTTGTAAATGACAATAATTGTTCTTTATTCAGTTTGTTTTTAATACTTAGATATTTTTCTTCTGACACATGTACTTGTGTAGTTAACTCTATCATAGTTGTTTCATTAACACATGGTACCTTGAGTTCATATGGTAGAAATGTATGGGACATACCTATTGCTATAGGAAGAGTGGTTGTAGGAAGTGCATCTATAGGAAGAGTGGGAAAAAGTGTCCTGACTAGAACAGCAGAATGAGAAAATGATTCTTCCTCCACTTCACAATGATTCTGAATGATGTTAGCCAATACTTCATCTTCATCTTGAAGCTACATAAAAGAGCTTCTACCTAACATCATAAGCTACACCACAAAATTAACTTCACTGGCCTCTTCACCAACGTGTGGTCATACGGGTTATCCTCATCATGGGATGGCTAAGTAGGAGGATAAAGAGGAAGTGTTTTGCTGCTCTTTCTATTAGAAATGTTCATGTCTCCTATCCTGCATCCAATATATGCATCTTTTTTTGCTAACCATGGCCTTCCAAGAATAATGAGATACTTGCCTAGTGTGGCTTTAGGAGAAATAATCATAAAATCTACTGGGTACTCCCATAAGTCTAGAATTACCACAAGATCCTCTACTATACCATCAGGCTTAACAATAGAATTGTCATCAAGTAGTAGGACAATAGGAGTAGGTCTTGTGCTCTCAACATTTAGTTGTTGGAGGATATCCTTAGTCATTACATTTATTGTTTCCCTCAAATCAATCAGAGAATTCTTTATTTGGATCCCATTTATAACAACTCCTACCACAGGACTACTTCGGTCATTGTACTTAGGGATAGTCACTTTCCCAAGCATGATATTAGCTAGCTACCCCACCACATGAACTGTAGTGGGGTCTTTCTTCTTCCTCCCTGTTTTCTTGAGGCATGCTTCCTTGATTTCCTTGTCATAGATTGGAACATCTTTATGGTCTAAAATAGGGGTATCTAGACACATATATACTTCAGTTGATCTATAATGTCAAAAGTTGTGTCCTCCTTTTCTTCCTTCTTCTTGGAAACTTCCAATCTCTGAGGAAATGGTGGTTCTTTTTCAGTCTGCTTGACTGGGATTGGTTTAGGATTTTTAGGTGCACTGGGCTTAATGGGGGTATTCAGAGTCTCCTCTTCTTCCATGGGAAGCTCAGTGATAATGGGTGTGGAAGGATTTGGTATAGTAGTTCTTGAATGCAAGTGGATGACACTCACACTCACAACATATACAGGGAATTGATTTGAATCAGCAGAGTATACAGGCTATTGTTGTGGTTTGTTATTTGGATTGGGTGTGGGCTGAGCTAGTAGCTAAGTAGGTTTAGGTGGATTTGATCTTGGATTAGCAAAAGGAGGCATTATATCAAGTTGTTGGGGCTAAGAAGGTGGTTGCATGTAGCTATTTGGCTGGTTTGGTCATTGTTGTCCTCCCCTCCATTGATTTTTTTACTGCCAATTTCCTAGGAATGGATTCTAATTTCCTTGAGGTTGTTTCCATTGGGGTGGAGAGTTTTGATGATTAGGCCAGGTATTTGGAGGGTTACTCCAAGGTTTTGGTGGATATCCTCCATAGTTGGATGGATATGGGGGCTTCCATTGGCTACCGATGAATAAGAATTGAAATATAGACCAGCAAAAGAGAGTGGATCTGGTGGCATACCTTGTCTTGGATCCCAAGGCCTCCTTTGTGCAACATAGTAGACTTGATCTTCTTCAATCTGAATTGGATTGAAATTGGGTGCAATTTGCTTGCTTTCAATATTACCTACCATCTTGCATCTGCAGTCCTTTTTTCTGCAATGGGGACAATACTCTGCCAATGTTGCCTCTATATCCTCTTGTTTCTTCTTGGCCTGAAGTGTATCCAGTTGAGTAGCTAGGTTGTTTATAATGTCTTGCTTGAAGTCTTCCAGCAAATGAGCAATCTCCATTCGTGAAACTCCACTGGTAGATGACTTATCCATGGAAGATTGGTAAGCTCTCCCTTTCTTTGAAGCTTCCCTAGAGTAGTTTTGGCATATCTTCTTGATATCCTTGAAAGGAACTTGGGAGATATCTCCTCCTCCCATTAGTTCCAAGGCATCAGTGCAGCTATCATTAATTCCTCTCAAGAAAAGTAGCTTTTTTGAGTCTTCATTAAGTGTATGGTGTGGAGATTTTTATAGGAAAAACAAAAACCTTGCAATGTAATCCTCCAGGCTGTCATCCTCCTTCTGCTACATCCTAAAAATGTCACCTCCTCTCATGTCACTACCCCTGCAATACTCCTTGTATTTTTCAAGGAATTTTGTCTTCATTTCATCTCATGTCTCCACAGTATCTCTGCTTAGGCTGATGAACCATCTTAATGCAACTTCTTTTAGATTGGTAGTAAATAGCTTAAGCCTATGGGCATCGGTGGTATAGTCATAACTCCTATAGAGTATGTCAAACTTGAATAGGAAGGTATCAGGATCTTATGTGACAAGTCCATAGAACTTAGGAAAGACTGAAGTAGGGATATTTTTGAGGTTGTCTACTTCATTCTGATGAGAAATGGGGAAAGGAAAATTCAGTTGGTTAGGTATGTTTCTATTTTCATCACCGAGGCCTACTTGACGTAGTTCCAAAGCAAAGGGATTCTCAAGCTAATTTTGATCTTCAAAGGAAACTTCAGAGCTAGTCAAATCAAGAAATGCATTAGCAAAGGGGTGTGGATCTTCTTCTTCTTCTCTTGGTAGGTTTTGATATTCAACTGGCTGGAATGGATCAAGATTGTTAGGAAGGAATCTCCCATAAACATCTCTTCTCCTTCCTCTATGCATGCAGTATCAACTCAATATCAGCCAGCTCACACAAAGAATTGTTAAAGAATAAGGGGGGTTATTACTTCCTAAATGAGGGGTATACTAAGAACAAAATTTCAGAAATACTATAGCAAGAAGAACTATCAATGACTCCAAAGAGCTCCCTAGTTTGACACCATCCCTGACAACGGCGCCAAAAATGTTGGCCTCCTACAATGATCTAACAACTAAGAGCTTATAGCATGATTCAGAGATTGGACATCTAAGCTGAATAGTCATTCAATCATCATGAAGGTGCATTTAACTTGTCAACCCAAGGACGTGAACTTGAAATGGGTCAGCACAGTATGTGCACTAAGGATCCAAAGTAGCCATACTCATTCTACAACTAAGAAAAACATGATGCTGAAGGTAAATTGCTTAGAAATAAATAACATAAGTGTTGAACATCAACCAACAACTATGTTAAGTTGAAATGCATGACAGAAATGAAAATTTGACCAAACAAACAGGAAACTACTTTGTCTACTTTAGTTGCAGGAACAATCATAGAATGGAATTCTAGTGGCTATAGGAATAGTCAGTGCCAAATTCTTAACTAAGTATTGAATAGATAGTAATAACTAAACTAAACTAAACTAAACTAAAGGACGGAATTCTCACCAAGTGGGCCCCCTTGGATGAGTATCCTCTAAAACTAATGTAAACTTAGATACATAGACTTATAACTTCATCTTATTCATTGGAAAACATGAGTACAATAGAGCAATGTAACTGTATTGCTAAAAATTAAGAATGAAAGTACATCATCAGATCACACAACCTCCTGAGAAGGAGCATTTGACTCTTATTTATAGAAAAAGAAGCAACTAACTAAACAAGGTGGTCAACTCCATGAATTGGGAGGATGCCACTTTAGGGAAAGCAGAGAAAGTGGAGAGGCGGATACGCATGCATGGAATTTGGTTAGGCGTGCTTGCCTCAATGTAGATTTATCACAATAGTAACGCCTATATTCACTCAACGGAAATAAAGATCATTTACAAGGTGATTACAACTCGATTTGCATGAGGATTCTCCCGCCGTTGACCTCATTGAATGATTCCCTTCATTGACCTTTGCATGACCACTTTGTTAACCATTATGGTGAATGACTAACTGGTAGAATCTTCTCAATTTAGTTGTCTTGAATCATATCTGCATGGCAATATTAGTACGCACAATAACTGCATATATGTAACTATCTTAAAGAACATTCATTAACCCACATGTAGAATTATCATAGATAGTCCATATAACATGTCAATGTCATTAAAGATTTGCAAAGATAAAATTAGGCCCAATTTCTATGGTTTTGAGGAAATATCAACATTCAAACATCAAGGTTCATGACAATTTCAGCAAATAGATCATAAATACTACCAAAATTAAACCATAAACTAGACTCATCAGTAGGCATTGAAACATTCTCATCAATAGCATCCCATAGATCTCGATCTATCAACAGATCCTCCATCTTTAGCTTCCACATCTCAAAATTATTTCCAGAAAATTTCTCCACCTCTATTCTCCCTAATGAACTTGCCATCTAAAAATTCCTACAACAAGATTACAAAGTGTCTTCTGTAAAGGCTCCCACTCAAATCTGGATTAGTTCAAAAAACCCAACAACCCACAACTGAAACCAAAGGTGATCAACCTCTGATACCACTTGTAAGGAAGGTAAGGTAGCATAACAACTTCCTACACTAATCTTGAGAGGAGAATAATGCAAAAATTTTACAGATCTATGATAGTTACAAAAACTTAAACATAAATAAGCATAAATATCATGCATACTATTGGCCTCCTACAATGATTTAACAACTAGGCCTTTACAGCCATGATTCAGAGATTGGACATCTAACCTGAATAGTTATTTCAATCATCATGAAGGTACATTTAACTTTTCAACCCAGGAACATGAACTTGAAATGAGTTGGCACAGTATGTGCACTAGGAACCCAAAGTAGTCATTTTCATTCTACACCTAAGTAAGACACAATGCTGAAAGTAAATTGCTTGGAAAGGAATAGCGTAAATGATGAACATCAAACAACAACCATACTAAGCTTGAAATGCATGATAGAAATGAAAATCTGAACAAAAAATAGGAAACTACTCTCTGCTTTGGCTACAAGAACAGTCATAGAATGGAATTCGCAAGGACAGTCATAGAATGGAATTCTAGTGGCTGTAGGAACAATCAGCACCAGATTCTTAACTAATTACTAAAAAAAAGTAATAACTAGGATAAACTAAGCTAAAGGATGGATTTCTCACCAAGTGGGCCCCCTTGGATGAGTATCCTCTACTACTAATGAAAATGCATATGCACAAACTTAGAACTTCATTTTATTCATCAGGAAACATGAGTATGGAAGAGTAGCATAACTGTACTGTTGAAAACTTAAGAATGCAAGTACATCATCAGATTGTGCAACCTCCTGAGAAGGAGCATCTGATCCTTGTTTATACTACCAACAAAGCAAGGTAGTTGTTGTGCCCTCAGCACACACGCCCCATTCGGAACGGGGACCCTCTCTTTCCTTCGCTGTGTCAAGTCATTTTTTTTCCACCTCATTTTGCATGCCCTCCTATTGGTGTCTAAAATGGTTGGTGGACCACAAAGAGTCATCTCAATTTAACCATGTTTCACCCCCTCAAATTTTCCAAGTCCTATGTCTTTGCGGGGACCCCTTGGCAGTTTGCCTCTACTGGCGTCCCTAAATCCCTTTGGGTCCACCCTTTTAGATTGCCTCTATCATATTTTTGCTGCCTCTTCACCATCCTTCATAGCTTTCATCTTATGGCTTTCCACCACTCGAAGCCTAGGCCCTTCTTCACTAGTGGTTTTTCACCAAACGGTCCAAAAAAAATTTCGCTGATGACATTCTGATCGACGAACTTCGGCCCTTCCGCGATCATTTTCAAACTTCAAAACACCTACCTTTGGGTCCACCATACAAGCATCAATTGTTGGCATTTAATTCCTTAATTTCTATAAATAGCCAGATTCGACCTATCATTTTCATATGTCAGTTTCATCAAAGCATAGCAGAATGATCAGATAACTATCTCCATGTGTCACCTCTGAGCCCGAAGCCTCCCATCGCAAATATCTTGCATCTGTCATTTGATTCACCTACTTCCTTCATCAGGTTCTTTAGGTAAGTCTATTGTTCATGCCCCGTTTATGTTTTTCTTTGATTTCATGCAAAACTAAAGGATAAAAGGATGAAAAACACACGCATTAGATAGAGGAAAGTAAGGTGCCTAAAAGCCATGAAATGAAATCTTGAAAAACCTCATAAATAACCCAAACTTCACTCGCAGAACTTCAATCCCCCGACGCTGTTCTTCAAACAGAGCATTCAAGCTCTGTGGACCCGATCCTTATCTTCATCATGGCTAATACTTAAAAGCTAAACTCAAATGGAAAAATGCTCTATCAAGCCCACCATCATAGGATGATGTCATCCTTTTTCCATTTGACCTTGAACTAACTAAAACGGAGTTCAACACACCTTCAAGCCCCACCCCTTTTCTCGTCATGCAACATTGTTGGTGTCGTAAACAAATGGTCATATGCCAAGTGCCCTTCGGGTCTCAGTTGGCGGACCTCCATCTACAGGTCACCACGGTGACATCATCATTTCTTACGGCGTTCAAAAAATTGCCCTTCATCCTCCAGCTCTTGACTTCCTCATGGTTGTCAAACCAAAATACTAAAGTTCCAAATAATCAAAGGTTGGTGGGACACCTCCATCGAACTTCCATTGGCGGAATTTCATCTCGTCCTGGCCATTACAAAAGGGAGAACTACCCACATCCTTCCGCTGCCTAGGGCCTAACCTCCCATTTACTAACAAGTTTAAGTGAAACAAAGAAAAACCTGGAGGCCAAGTCCATGGTTGGGTTCGATTCCTTGGGTGGCTCCCAGTGGACTTCCATGCTCTGTCCACTGTTTCAAACAGTATTTGTCAAATGGTTTTTCACCTCCTCCGACCTGAATGCCTGAGGGACCAATGTGTGAAGTTGACAACCCCCTGAACTCGTCGGGCATGCCCCCATGGAACTCCACCCCCAAAATGATGTATCACCAAAGCCTTTTCAAATGACAAACTCCAGATGGTCAAGCTCCTCCCTGACTTTGACTGCCTCAAAGATGATCCAAATGGCTCCTAATCTGAAAATGAACTTTGACCCACGTGCCAAAATGGCATTTCTCTTTAGTGGACCCCATGATTTGACCAATTCCTAGGGTGGGTGGAACCTTACAGGCTTCCCTACCCTATTTTCCCTTCAAAAGCCACCCGGCTAGGGAAGTCCAACCCTTGGAGCTCAAAACATCCAAACTCCCTCCTATGAACTACTAACGACAATCTGGGTTATATGTTAGATTTCTTGAATGTTGAATTATCCAATCTAACTCTGTTTGCAGGGATTTGATGAACATTTCATGCTTTCATGTTTGATTTTACTCACCTCTCCTTTGTCTACAAAATATATGGAATCAGGTGCAGGACCCTTGGGGGCAACTGCGGAGAAGGAAAAAGGAAAGAAAACAAGCAAGGCATCCTGTGAAAAAGAAGACAAAGACTAGATGAAGTATCAATTCTAGGGGGAACCCCTAAGATCCAAAATCACCACAAATTGGAAGGAGATCTCTAATAGAAACATCAGGCACATTGATATCGATGAATTCAAGCAAAGGGTTAGGATCAACCCTACAACGGAGAATGCAAGACTAATCAGAGGCAGTGGAATAGCCAAGGTTGTGGGTTTCCCTCCCACTCTTGTCGCCCCTGAACTAGTAATGGCCTGCAAGGAGGCATACCGACCAGCGACCCAAACCATAGTGGATAGGGATGGAAATATTCTACCTGACATGTCTGATAGGGCAATAACAAAGACTTTTCATATCCCTACCTTTGAGGGGATGGAGCTGCCAACCATAGGCGATGCCAAGGCTACATGGGATGAAGATCCCCTTAAATGTAAAAGGATTATTAATCAATAGTGGCTAAAGGAGAAGAGGGGAAGTGTTTCCAAGGTTCCTCAAGAATTGTTCCGAAGTGATTTCTATGAAGATTACCATGATTTGGTAACATTGCTAACCAGATTCATGGGTCTCCCGACTGCTGCCTTCTTCCAAGAATGGATTCTCTATTTTGTCGAGGAGATTCTCTACAGAAAAACCAAGTTCTATTGGGGCAGGATAATCAATGATTATTTCCATGAGAAGTTTATGGTTGTTAAAAAGACTTCAAAATTCTACATGGCATCCTATTTGGTCTACTCGTTGGCCAAACATAGGCAATACAGAGGCTTGTTCAGAGCTCCAAATGAGGAGCCTGGTAGGGAGCTAAAGGTTTATTACAAATACCCCCAAATATTGTAGGGTCAATGACACTTTCATAGGTCATATCATCAGATTTCTTAGAGGTGACTTCGAGAGACGAGTCTCCCACAGTGCCAATGCTTTTCTGAAATAATATTCCTTTATGTTCATCCAATATCTGAAGTTCACATATATCTGTGCATAAGGCTTCTCAGAAAGGCCAAATAAGTCGCCCCAGTATCCTAATGACTGGATAATACTATTGGAGCTCTCTCAGCAGTTGTGGCATGTGCACAACCTCTTGAGCAACAAACATATGGTAGGGATTCCTTATCCCCTCTCCTTTGGCCAAGGGATGTACGAACTCCATACCTCGCAATGTGCCCACAATTCAGAGAAGGAGTTATCTAAATACCATTTGACACTCCACACTGCCTAGCCACGGATGGATCCCTATGGCCATATCAAGAAGATGCTTGGACCTAAATATGTCCATCTACATAGCATTGAGGATTTATGGGCCAATTGCAAAGATGACTATGAGGTGCAAATGAGGCATTATATGGGGATGACTGCATACTTTTTAAAGAGGTTCAATTTGTTCCCAATGCCTGACCAAGTGGAGGAAGATGAGAGCACGATCATGGATCCTTGATATAATGCAGTTGTTAATCTACCACTACCTCTAATTAATTGGGACGAGCAAGAGTTCAACGACCTCAAAATTCTAACCAAGCTCGTGGACGCTCGCACAAAAGAATGGACTGATGGGAAAGTTGTCAGATTGAAGCAACAAGGGGTCACTTTGACCTATGAGGGTCTTGAAAGTGAGCCAAGTGGAATAGACGGTGGGATAGTTGTTGCCCCACCAGGAGAAACTTTGAAATCCCCTCCAGTTACTAGGTCAAGGAAGAGAAAAGAAACTAATGAGCAGTAGCCTAATCCAAAGGTATACACAAGAAGGACCTTGGAAGGGGAATCTTCCAAGAGACATAAGAGTTTGGACAGCATCACAGAGATTCCTATTATTCAAGAAGATCCACTCTGTGAGGGAGAGGAAATGGAGGCTAAGTAACCAAAATCTCCATCTGCCACCTCCACTACTACTGCCTCTCTGCCAACTTCTCAAGTCATGGTAGCTAGTTCCCCACTTGCAGTGAATATCTCAGTCCACCTTGCCTCTTCTTCACCTATTGGACAAGTCATAATGATTGACTCTTCTTTTGCCACCACCTCTCCACTTTATTTTGCTTCCATGTCTCTGACCACATCTCTCCCATTATTAATAGCAACAATGTCAATGCCTACACTCTCACTTCTAGAGGCATTCTCTCAGCATATGCAGAAGGTTCCTACGAATCTTTCTGAGGCATTGATGAACCCAACTATTCAGGCTTCCTTGGCATAGATTTTTTCCAATATCCCCACCTCCGCGCCTCCAATTGAACCACTCGAAATGAAAGCCACAATGGATATATCTGAGGAATTGGAGTGATAAGAGAAGGAAGCCACAAAGGCATTAGAGGAAGAAGTGGATGAATACAATGAACATCCAAAGCACTAGCATCTACAAATTGATAAGGTAATCCATGAGGGAGAAGAAAGAGAATCCTTTGAGGGTGATGAAGGAGAAGATGTTGGCATCAAATATATTGTAGAAACCTTCGATGCAGACTTAGAAGAAGAGCTAGCTTGGCAATTAAAGGATGTTGGAGAAAAATTGGAAAGACCACATCCCGAAGAAGAAAGAGAGTCTAGTGATAAAATGGAAGAAGACACTGAACTTCCAACTAAGGAACAAGAAGAAAGCCCCAAGCATGGTGAAGAGGTTCTCCTCTCTAAAGGGCGGGAAGAACAAGAAAAGAAATAACTTGAAGATGTGCCACTTGAATGTGAGGAAGAGGATATTAAAGAAGAAGATAAGCCTCAAGAAGAGTCTCAAGCTAACAAGAGTCCCGAAACGGAGTAGCCTGAGGAACATGGGCATGAAGAAGAGAAAGAAGAAAAGGATGTTGAAGGGGAGGGCAACCCTAAAGAATGCATCCCCACAAATTCCCCTATCAAACACACGGTTTTCATCCAAGACTCTGAGGAAGAAGAAGGAAGAGGCACAACGATGGATCAGGAAGCTCGTGATGATAAAGAAATTGAAGTTAGAAGGGACGAAGAAGAAGGTGATCGTGAATCACCCAAAGAAAAATCTCAGATGCTCGAGTGGCTGGAAAATCAACTAGAGAAGAAAGCTCTGACTCATGGGGATTTAAGAGCAAGTTTAGATGCCATCTTGGCCCAAGCTCATATCAGCACCTAGAAGGAGAAGAAACCCAGAGTTAGATCCAAGCTGACAATGGACACTTCTGAATCTAGGACCATGCAAGTAGCCATGTCAATGGTGGGAGAAGAAGGGACAAGTTACAACATCTCCACCATCGACTTGGGGATAGCCACCAGGGAGAAGAAAATAGATCACCTTCAGGAGTTTGTTGCTATGATAGTACACCTCATGTAGAAGGATAAGCTCTCCAAGGGAGCTCAAGGCATAGCTGGCTGATTTGACAACCTATATTTAGCAATGGTCATTAGCAAAGGAGATTCCCATGACATCCTTAGATCTACCAAAGCTACTATCTAGAGAACAAATCGACAAGCTCAAGAGAAGGACGAGCTAGACTAAGACTGTATAAGATTGGTTCCAGTAAGTCTTGTATGCTGGAAACATAGGCATTAGTCATGCTGTCAAGATAGAAAATAAATTATTAGAGGTCAAGAAAACCCTTGAGGGCACAAGGAAGTTCTACACTGACTTCCCAGGGATATATGAATCCACCTACCCTAAAATTGAGGTCATCCTCAAGCTACCTCACAAAGCATGGAAAGAGGACATTGCATTCACAGAAGATGATCATTAGCTGGTTGAAATGTGGAAGATGGACTTTGACCATAGGAAAGAGATGTTGGAGCAAGTCCTCTGCAAGGTGGAGCCAAACATTGATTGTTCCAAGTACATTAGGGCCAATTGTATTGATTATTTGAAACTAATGACAGGCTACAATGTGCCCATTGTTGAGATCGATCCAGAAAAGGTGAGGCCATATTTCCATAAGAAAATGGAAGATGGAATGTCGGGCGAGCTCACCACGGATTTTATGAATTTTGTTGCTCAGGATTTCACCCAATCTGAACAAGTTAGAGACAATACAGCTAAGTGTGGTGAAGATTTGGATACGCTTATGGACCAATCTAAACAATGGAACTATCAGGTGCTCCAATCTAGTATAATGGAGATCGAGAAACTTTGGGTGCTAATTAGCAAGTTTATAGAATATACTACTTTGAAGGAGGAAGAAAACTCGATAATTGATGACAAGTTCCTCATAGAATAGCTATAGCAAAGGAAATCAGCTAGAAGACAAAATGCTACAGTGCTGCCACTAGAGGACAAAATAGGGAAAAAGAAAAGGAATGTATTTTAAATTGTAATATATTTGGGGGTAGGTGAAACCCTAATTTGTAGTGAATCTTGGCCACACAATGAAAATCAATCTTGGCCATTCATTTTTCTTTTTGAACACTATAAATAGGGGGTATCCTCTCATTTTCAAGGGAGAGTTGAGTTGTTGTAAAGACATGTTGTAGAAATTTTAATAGAAATTCATTGACTTTGGAGGATTCTTGAGTTTCTTTGCATGTTTAATGATTCATCTCCCATAGTTAGCTGATTTAGATAACTTTACTTTGTTGTTCTTCATGGTTTTAGATTACTTATATAGATTTAGCAATGTTGTTCAATGGTTGTATAGATTTCTACTGTGTTGATGCCTTTCTTGTCCATACTTTTTGTTGTTTACTGATGGTAGATAGCTATGTAAAGTTAGTTTGGACTTAAATTGAAAGCTGCTCCAAAATTTTATCTTTTGTTCATGCATGTTTATGGTGAATGAATGGTAGAAAATTTGGAGTCCTCATAAGCTTGCACAAGTTTTATGATACTGTGAGTTAATTTGGTTAAGTAGAACTCTGTTTGAAGGAAGTTGTCCATAGTAGAACCCTCCATGATCACTTTTCATAGTTAGTTTCAAATCCAGGAACCTTTTCTCTTCCCTACCCTTTTCTTTTTTTTTAATAAGTGACCTATGCTAAGGTTCATTGCACATTGTAAAGCCAAATCTTAAGGTGTAATAGGAGTTTATTATTACTGTTTGAACCTACAGCAATTTTTACTCTAACTTCCATTTTAGAAACTCCATTTCATGATTCATCTTGTATCTAGCCAAATATGTAAGTATGCCCTATGATTACCAGAAAAATCACATCAAACATCAACTGAGAAATTCTATGCATGTCATGACCTGCCACCAGAGAGACCTTGGGGTAATTTTCAGCAACTTGTTGTTGGATATTGCCTTTCAAGAGAGTTGATGCACCTATGCATTACCTGTGTTGAGAAATTTTACCAAAACACCCATCAACAGCGGTCAACTCCATGAACTAGGAGGATTCCATTTTAGGGAAAGCAGAGAAAGTGGAGAGTTGGTTATGCGTGCATGGAATCTGGTCAGACGTGTCTGCCTCAATGTAGATTAGCATAGCAGTAACACCTACATTTACTCAACAACATTAAATTCCACTAGAAGGCGGTTACATTTGATTTGCATGGGGAATCTCTTGTCGTCAACCCCCTTTGACATTTGAATGATTCCCTCACTGGACATTATGGTGCATTCCCAGCTGGTGGTGTCTTTCTCAATTTAGTATCCTCAAATTATATCTACATGGCAATGTTAATACGCACAATAATTGCATATCTATAACCACCTTAAAGGACATTCATCAACCACATGTAGAATTAATATAGATAGTTCATATAACATGCCAATGTCATTAAAGATTTGTAGAAATAAGGTTAGGCCCAATGTCTATAGTTCTAAGGAAATATCATAAAAATATCAACACTTAACATCAAGGTCCATGACAACTTCAGCAAATAAATCATAAATTGTACCCAAAATTAGACCATAAACTATACTCATCACTCCCCCAAACCTAAGGTTTTGTTGGTCCTCCAGGAGGGGAAGGGTTGTTCTTTTTCTTGGTCAATGCTCTCAAATTTGCAACTAACAATTTTCCTACATTAGTGTTTGTTGTGCGTGAATCAGGATCCCAATAGAATCCTCCCAATTTGTCCAATCTGCTCCATCTTTATCTCTCTACAACAATATCATAGTGGTAAAACCTAAAGTTTGGCATGGGCCACATCAAAATAGGTGGCTGACAAGTCAGGGGAAGCCAAAATTGTCCTTTTCTTCTCCCAATCTGTATATATCTGTCAATTCTTTTTAGTGTTGCAGCATAGTTTTGGATGGAATGAGGCTTAGCCTGTTTTAGCTCATTAGTTAGGTTGTTCCATCTTTGTGAGAGGTATCTCTTCATATTTTCCTCTTTTTCTTTTGCCTTCACCTCATACTCATTGTAGACTACTTCTATCCAAGGCATAATCCTATTACCATAGCTAAGTCTAAAAAGCATTATGTGCCATTCCCTATAAATTTCCCTTAGATTTCTTGATTAAGCCCTGATGGGAAAATGGATATTGGATTCCAATTGCTTATAAGCCCCATATTGTTGTCCCCAACTGATCTTATTTTGTACCCAAGACATGAATTCCCTTAATTGGACATCCCCAACATGCAATAGTGGATTATAATCATGGTCTTGAGTCACAACATAATTATGCAAATAAAACTCACACAGCAAATTCTTCATTTCAGTGAAAGCAATTCGATAAGCATTGAAAAATTCAATAGGAGTCTCAATAGAAGGGTTCAAACCTGAGACAATTTTGGCCAGCTTAAAAGAAATATATTTCTCCTTCAAATTTAGAGCATAGACCCTTGGAGGGGTCCTACACTCAAAAATTTGTGGTACCAAGGCTGCCATATCATCCACATTCTTCTTCAAGGTGGTAATTTTTGCATCCTTGTCTTCACTCTCCTCATCTTTCTTTTGAATTTCCTTCTTCAACCTACATTTCTCTTCTTTTCATCTCCTTCCATAAATGCATAGCTACCATGTGCATTGAAAAATAAGGGGGGTTATGCATTCCTACCAGCATTTTCCCTAGAACTGATACTTGCTCTCCATATAGTACTAACTGTAAGGATTCAGGTTGTCCCATCAATTTCGGCTATAGGGGCACTAATTGTTCTTGTTCTTGTTGTTGCTATAGGAACTCCTACTCTTGTTTGTGCTCTTGATCATGCTGCAAGATCTCTTGCTGCAAGAAATCTTGATTTTCCTCATACCCTTGATTCTCCACTTGTTTTGCAATATCAACAAGATCTTCCAATGTTATGTTTGTTGTCGTCTTAAATATATCCTCTTCCTCGACATTCACCTACCCCATTGGAGATTTTGTGTCCCCTTGCAATATTTCTCTAGACTTAGGGCTTTCCTACAGAGGCATACCAAAGGTTGGCCCAACTGGTCTTTATTTTCTAGGAGGGCTCTCATGTTTTTCTTTGGCTGTAGGATGAACAGTGTCAGCCTTCCACTTCTTAGAGCTTGGTACTTCTTTTTATGTTGGCTACTTTTTAGCTTTTCTTTTTCTCATTTCTGCATCTCTCTTTTGTTCCCTAGTTTTCATTAGGATTCCAAGTGGAACACCATCATCAAAATCTGGGGAGGAAATTTCTTTGTCTGACTACTCTATCCTAGAAGAGCTAATTTCTATGGTTTCTTCTATTGCAGAAGGGTTTACACTAGGGCCTGCACCAGAGGTTGAAGCACCAAGAGTGGCTTTAGCAGTGCTCAATCTCCTGCTAGACCTACGAGGTTGAGGTAAAACCCTAGGTCACAAGTGCTCAGGTCTAATTTGATCAATTTTTATGAATTATTCCCAGGTCATTCCATACATATCATGTAGAGACTTCTCAACTACCAATTTAATCAGAAAATGGTGGGAAACATAATTGTCCCTACCTTTCTGAGTCTTGTCCACCATGATTGAAAGAAGGATGCAAAGCATGTTTGGCACATTCATCCTCCTCCTGTGGATCATATGATTCAAGAGTTTAAAATGCACATAATGTAGATTTGACAGGCAACCTTCACATGTGATGTATCTTATGACATAAATAGCTATCTGCTTCCATGGCTTGAGAAGAGAGGTTCTCTTCGCACCTTTTTTATCAATGCTCAATGGAGGGTCGCTCGGTTTTGTAAATTCAGCCCTACCTAACCTGGCATCTCTAGAAGCAAGGTAATGTTTGCCATCAATAGGCAACCCTATAACTTCTGCAATCCTTTCTTCAATCACCATGACCTCCATCATTTTTACCATGGCCTTCCCTTCAAAAAATTTCTAGGTGAATTCTAGTGCAATGTCTTCATCAAAACCATCTAGCTTCAGGAAGTAGTCTAACCACCCACAATTTTTCAATTCGGCCAGGTAGGGTGCATCCTTTTGTAATACATCATACATTGTGGGTTCATTTTGAATTAACCCACCTCCCATTGTCTATAATCAAACAATCACTCTATGGTTTCCTTCCTGCAATTCTTGTTTGAAAACCAAATTCACCTTCCTACAACACTTGCCAAATTTCCAATGCCAATATCAACTAAATTTTCCCTTTTTACCTTTTGTTTGTAGCTTCAGATTATGACAAGGTCAATAATTGCAAGGAAGGAGTAATAAAGGAAAGCTATGATGGAGAGAAATGCAAGAGGCAATTGGTGTCACCTCACACATGTGAGTTGTCCTCTCACTCAAATTTCGAATTGGATCAATTTAAATTTTGTTGATGTAGACCAGCATGGACTGACACGTGGGAAAAATATTCACATCTTTTTCCTCCGTGTATAAGCATTAATTTTCACCCTAGGTACAATTCCCCTTTTTTCCTTTATCCACCTTAGAAAACTAAATTCAGAGGCTTAATTCCACTTAATCCCACTGATGGTGGTCCACTTAGCGCCTATTTTGTGTGTCAATGGAGGCGTTTCTGTTGGGGATTCCCGCATAGTGCGTAGACGTATGTGTGGTGCGCTTACATCCCTCAAAGATTCTTGTGGCTGAGCCAGTAGAGGAATTACTCTTCCCATTGGCAGTGAAGTTGTAACACCTCCTTTGGCCAAATGACCCGAATATGGCCATTTTCTTCCTCATTCCTTCATATTCACTCTTTGAACTTTCATTTCAACTTCTTAAAAACTCTTCAACAGATCAATCCTTCATTCTTGCACACTTCAAGCTTCCATATTCACACTTTTGCATCTATTTTCACTCACTTCTAAGCATTCCAAGCACACCATTGCAGCAAAAGCTTCACTTTGTCAACTCGCTAGAGCATGTTTGGGACCATGACATTTGCAGTAGAGGCTTGAGTTCCTCTCATTTCTCTGCCAAGTACCCTTCAGTGCTCATGGTGGAGGTGGTAAGCTTCCCTCTCCTCTCCTCTATCATTTGGTTGAGTAGCATAGTATTGTTTTGTAGTGCTTGTGCTTTCCTTACTTTATTGCTTCTTTATCTCATTTCTTTAGTTGTTCATGGCAGTGGAAAACCTAAATGGGGGTCTGACTGAGGCAGGCCCCTATAGAGCCACCCAATATTTTCCCTCTTGCTATGTGTAGGTGGGTGTGCTTCTCGGAGAATCAGTTGGTGAACGAGTTCCTTGGTGAGGTTCTCCTTGTTTTCATCACTCTCGCATATTTACTTTACAATATTAGAGATTACTTATTTTACTTAGTTGTGTCATTGTGGCTCTTTAGTTAGTCAGTTGGTCCATTTGCTAGTTTTTTTGGCTTAACCACATCTTTGTCATTGTCTGGTTGTACAAACGACAGCGCACTTTTGAGATGCCATCACACCGTGCTTTCATCCAAAGATCGCACTTCTATCCTCAAACAGAGAGCTTTCTGAGACATAATGTTAGACCTAGAAACCAGCTCACCTAGCCTTTTCCTACCTTTTGGGCTTGTAGAATAACTAACAGGCCCTAAGGCCCTTGTTACCCTCACCTCATATACCCTAAACATTGCACTAAGCTGAGGTAAGTTAGGGCAACCTCTTGCATCTTGACCCTTCGTGACCTAGGGTCTTGCACGCAGTGGTCCCCCTCTCTTACATTTTTGGTGAACCTGACGTGAACCATTTTGGTTCCATTCCTACGATACTAATAGTCCCTTTCCTCGTACTCTAGGAGTGTTGTAGGTGTGAGTGTTGTAAGGCTGTCACCTTGCAACCTGACCTATGACCCCTAGTTTGTGTAGTTAGAAGGTTCCAAAGGTACTGCATGAAGAAACCTTAATTGGGTCATCATCTTATCAGTTAACCTTTGGGGATTCTGTGAAAGCATTGTCTAGTGTGTGTAATGGAATCCTTCCTACATCAACCCATCCCCTTTGTGCAGCCTATGGATAGTAGTGTTGGCATAACCTTTACTTCACAGGACCTACCAATGGGCTTTAACAGGGAACCATCTCCTCTTTACATTCTTGCATGGATCAATGGGAACATTGTAGTGGGTGTTCTTGTTGACCCAACATCACAAGTGAACATAATAATGGAGGATATTATGCTAATAAACTTTTTACATAAGGATGGATACAATGCTTCTGTGAGTTTCATCCACACACATGATGGTATTTTTGTACCCCCTTTGGGAAGCATTGTCCTATCAGTCTTAGTTGGACCTAAGTCCGTGAATCTCCTATTTGATATAATCCCTAGGTCTGAACTCTTCAAAGTGAAATTGGATATCCCTTGGTTGGTAGAAATGAACACGATGCCCTCCATTGTGCATAAATGTTTAAAATTTATCCACAAAGATTTCGTGCACATGATCCATGACACCAGTTATTGACCATTGGTTGCACATGGTAGCTACTCCTTGGATCACCTGTGGTCTACATCCACAGGTCCCCTTCCACCTAGGACAGACCTTTTGCATAAAACATATCAAAACTATAAGAAATGGCATCTAAGGCCGAAAGTAAGGTACCCTCCCTCGCCTTACGCTATCTCACATAGGACTTGTTTGAAGGATGGAAGTGATGATGCTAAGGCTCGAAAGAGGAAAGAAGAGAAGCAGTCCTATGATCCTCCTTCTTGCTCAGTCATGGTACCATCAAGTTCTACTCCTCATTTGCAGGAGAACCCTTCAGTTCCTACTTGGTGAAAGCCTAAGCATCCCGCGTTTGAGCTTCTTATTTTTCCAACGGATCCTAGACCCATTCAGTATGAAAGGAAGAAGGTCTCCCGAGGAGAGTCCTCCTTGTCTTAGCCTTCGCGAGCTCCTACCGCTCCTGCTCCTAAGGCAGTGAGAAGAAAGAGGCCTGATGTTTAGGCTCTCGAGTTGACTCCTCTTGTCGCTCCTAAGCCTGCTCCCCCTGCTCCCGTACAGGAACCTATTCCTCCACCTGAAATGGCCATAGTGGACGTTCCTATGGTTGAGTAGGAATGTCTTGTTCCTTCGCAAGCCCCAGCTTCAAACTCCAAGAGCTATAGAAACTGCCTTGCACATGAGTGCAAGCGCTAGCAAAAGGCTCTCCTGGCCGAGTAGACCACCTCACAACAGAAGGAGGAAGAAACGATCGCTCATGTTTCAGGACCTCTTATAGTGTCTTCTTCCTCCCTTCCTTTTATTCCTCTTTAATCTGATATGCTCTCGGCTTCCGTTGCGAGGTTGAATGCACCTAACCCTAAATGAGTACAAGTGCTTATCACTCCTTCGGTGGAGCTGCCTTTGCTGATGTTCATTCTAGATATTCAGCCCTTCCTAAAGCCTATGGATATGGTTAATACTTTGGTCGTATCCATTGTGGTTATTTCCTCCTCTTCCTCTACACCCCTAGCTTCATCTGTGGGGAGTTCATCTCCTCCAATGAAGAAAGACATGGAGGCTGGTCCTTCTAGCAACGAAGGACGTAAGAGGATCCCACCTTCTTCACAAAGTGGTCCTGTGATGACTTGTTTTGTCCTTGTGACAGAACCAGTCTCGGCTTCACCTGAGCTTATCACCGCTCCTGAGTCATTCAGCAAACTTAGCGATGAACCTTAGGCACAACCTGCCTTGTCCGTTGAGAATAGGCATGGTGCTCCTATGGGATGCATGTTTAATTTCACAGACAAAGTCCCGGCCTTGTCGGCGATCTTCGCGAAATTGCTGACTTTGACTCCACAGGAGCTCGGTGGAGAGGACCTTGAGGGGCCCTCTTCCTTGGCCCTTGTTGCGAGAGGGTTGGATTCTCCTCCTCTTAAAATTCTAGCTCTACAAGCTCATCCTCCTTCCCCTTATGAGGATCTAGATTGGGAATCAGATGACCTCTTGGTCGATCAGTGTTAGGAGGAGGCCCCTTTTCTTGATCTTGTGTGTGTGTGTGTTTTGTGATGTCTTCCCCCGTACTTGTGCTATGTGCGCCTAGGTGACCCTTTCCACCCATGTTGGTGCTTGGATACAGGCATGGTTTTTGTTTCATGAACCTTCTTCTATTTGTATCATCATTCTTCCACGTTTGTGATTGAATTTCGACAAATTGGGGATGATGCAAAGTGTTGGGGGCATTTAGGCTTCCCTTCCATGTTGACCCGATTTTTTATTTTTACTTTTCTTTCTGTGCATTCTTCTTGATTTGGTTGGGGGTTGATGATCTTTCACCTTGCATTGTAGTTACCTATTATTATTATATGAGCTCATTCATATCTGACCCCAGTAAACTACACCCCCCTTGTTTCCTTTGTTTGTGTTTTCTCCCTTTTCACTTTCCCTTTATCTTTCTCTCTTCTTTGCTTGAGTTGTCCCTCATATGTGAGACGACTCTTTTTCTTTAACAATTTGATTTTTACAAAATGAATTTGTTGCCAACGAATCTTTTCTTGAAAGTCTTCACAACAATTTTTCCTTAAAATCGCATTCTCAACTTGGAGCCCTAATGGAACGTGTTTCCCTCATCACGGATTTGTAAAGAAAGGACTTGAAGACCTTCCTCCGAAGTGGGAATAGTTTTGACTTCCCCTCATGTGGGGGCATATCCTTCCTTTTGAATTCCTTGATGGAGTAAACATCTTTTGAAAGGATTCCTTGATGACAAATCACTCTAAGAAGAATGGCTACTTTTGAGTTGTGTGTCCCTTGAGTGGACCCCCCCTTCCTTCTCATGGTGGGTTCCCAAGGGACCCTTCCTTCAAAGGCCTCTATTCCTAATGGATTATTTCATGTCTAGCCTAGGGGCAGCCCGACTAGGCTCATTCCATTTTCCCTTTCGCATCTAGCTTGGGGGAAGCCTGACTAGACCTTACCTTCCAAATAGCACATCCCTTGAGTGGACACCTCTCCTTTTGAAGGGTTCTCGAGGGACCCCTTTGAAAGTCTTATGGTCTACATGACTGGACGCTTTTGACATGCTCTATTTGTGGGTAGACATGTTGCCGCTTTTGACATGTTCTATTTGCAGGTAGACATGTCACCACTTTTGACATGTTTTATCTACGGGTAGACATGTCACCACTTTTGACATGTTCTATCTGTAGGTAGACATGTTGCCACTTTTTGACATGTTCTATCTGTGGGTAGATGTGTCGTCACTTTTGACATATTCTATCTATGGGTAGACATGTCGCCACTTTTTGACATGTTCTATCTACAGGTAGACATGTCGCCACTTTTGACATGTTCTATCTGCGGGTAGACATGTCGCCGCTTTTGACATGTTCTATATGTGGGTAGACGTGTCATCGCCTCCTAACTCTGTAGAGTCTGCTTCCTTGGGGATTCCTCCATGTGAGAGATCTTGGAGGTTGCCTCCTTTCAGGTCCGTGGGCCTGTAAGACACTTTGTTGTTCTAACATCATAGTTTCAGGAAACTATGGATTATTTCACTTCTCCTGCACCTTCGGGTACACTAGACCAAGTACTGCTTCCTCGACGGTTCAGGTATACTTTTCTAACCCTACTCTCTTCTTGATCTACTTTACTAAGCACTCATTAGTACTCGTGCTCGATAAAGTGGGGGGAAAATGTATAAGCATGAATTTTCACCCTAGGTGCAATTCCCCTTTTTTCCTTTATCCACCTTAGAAAACCAAATTTTGAGGCTTAATTCTACTAAAGCCCACTAATGGCAGTCCACTTGGTGTCTATTTTGTGTGTTGATGGAGGAATTTCTATCAGGGATTCCTGTGTAGCGCGTAAACATTTGTGTGGCGCACTTATGTCCCTGGTAGATTCCTACGATTGAGCCAGCAGAGGCATTACTCTTCCCATTGGCAGTGAAGTTGTAACACCTCCTTCAGCCAATCGACCCAAATATGGTCATTTGCTTCCTCATTCCTTAATATTCACTCTTTGAACTTGCATTTCAATCTTGAAAACTCTTCAACAGATCAAGCCTTCATTCTTGCACACTTCAAGCTTCCATACTCACACTTTTGCATCGATTTTCACTCACTTCCAAGTATTCCAAGAACACCATTGCAGCAAAAGCTTCACTCCATCAACTTGGTAGAGCATGTTTGGGACCACGCCATTTGTAGTAGAGGCTTGAGTTCCTCTCATTTCTCCCCCAAGTAGCCTTGAGTGCTCTTGGTGGAGGTGGTAAGCTTCCCTCTTCTCTCCTCTATCGTTTGGTTGAGTAGCATAGTATTGTTTTGTAGTGCTTGTGCTTTCTTTACTTTATTGCTTCTTTATCTCATTTCTTTGGTTTTATGTGGCAGTGGAAACACCTAAACAGGGGTCTAACTAAGGCAGGCCCCTATATAGCCACCCAACATTTTCCCTCTTGTTGAGTATAGGTGGGTGTGCTTCTCAAAGAATCATTTGGTGAACGAGTTCCTTGGTGAGGTTCTCCTTCTTTTCATCACTCTTGCATATTTACTTTACAATCTCTAATTGCATATTTACTTTACAATCTTAGAGATTACTTATTTTACTTAGTTGTGACATTGTGTCCCTTTAGTTAGTCAGTTGGGCCATTAGCTAGTTTTGTTGGCTTAACCACGTCTTTGTCGTTGTCTGGCCGTACAGACGATAGTGCACTTTTGAGACGCCAGTGCACCGCACTGTCGTCCAAAGATCGCACTTTTTCCTCAGATAGAGAGATTTCTGAGACATAGTTTTAGACCTAGAAACCAACTCGCCTAGCCTTTTCTTTCCTTTTGGGCCTACAGAATAACTGAGAGGCCCTAAGGCCCTTGTTACCCTCGCCTCGTATACACTAAACATTGCACTAAGCTATGGTAAGTTCAGGAAACCTCTCACATCTCGACCCTTCATGACCTTGGGTCTTGCACGCAGTGGTCCCCTCTCATACACTCCCCACCAACCTAAATTTTGGCATGTGTCCTCACATACAAGATGATGATTTGAAAGGGGTAGGGAATAATGGCATGCTATGGTGAACATCCATATTAATGTATAGCAATTAAATGAATCCACTAAAGACAATTAAGATATATCAATTAATGCGCACATACCTGAATGTGTGGAGGATTCATTGCAAATATTTTGGAGAAAGTATTGTTCACCTTTTTAGGAAATAAGTTGAGAAATTAATGAAAATGAGGTGGAATGAGGTGGAGTGGAATGAAGTGATGTGATGGAAGAGAGAGAAAGGTGGAGATGGATGGGTGGATAGGTGGATGGGTGAAGAAATGGACTCCCACAAAAGTGGAAGTCTTTATTATGACAAGTACATACCTTAATTAGCCAGAAAGAGGGACACTAGGTGCACTTCCTTTGGCTGCAAGAAGCTCAGGTGCAGCATGCTGAGTGAATTGCTACAAGAGCTCCTCCTTGGAAGTTGGCTTGTGATATAATCTGAGTCGATGACCATTGACAAGCAACTTGAATCTGAATGGGTCAATAGTAGTGATTTGAACAACACCATTAGGGAATAATTCAACAACATCATATGGTCCTAGCCACCTTGTCTGCAATTTTCTAGCATTTTCCTCATACCTTGAGTCATAGAGTAGTTCCAAGTCACCTGGCTGGAATTTCTTATCCTTGATGAATTTGTCATGCCATTTGATTCTCTGATTCTACACTACCTTTGTGTGATGCAAGGTTTCTCTCCTCATCTCATCCAAAGCATTCAACTGCATGATTCTTTCTCGTTGTGCCTCAGAGATATACATCCCCAAATCTACTACAGTCCTAAGAGTCTTATGTTCAAATTCAATGGGCATCATAGTTGTCTTTCCATACAGCAACTCAAATGGAGTGAAACCTGTAGTTGTTTTTCAGGTAGTTTTGTAGGCCCAAATAGCTTCTGATAACCTATTTTCCTTGTTGGATGTTGTGGTTGTGTTGTTGATATGTGGTTTTCATTAATGTCAACACTATTAGCATTTGATTTATTGAAGGTTGTATATGTCAAGGATATTGAGAAAATTGTAAAATAAAGTATTGCAGGTTCTCAGTGGTTCAATGAAGGTCATGAAGGTTTCTTGTTTTGTATGTTGAAGATCAGTTGTTGTGGACTAAAGGGTTTATTCCTGAGAGTATCTAGTTCATCTATCAGAATTTTCAGAGGTCCGCATAAAGATTTGATCGTGCTATGAATAGTTGTGTTCTAACAATGTTTTTGTGGTCTCTATCAGTGTTCTTGCTTGAAGTTTATGTGTTTTTGATCATTTTTGTTGTTGTGGATATTTCTCTGTTAGTTCTTGTTGTTTGTGGATGCCTCTAGATCATTCTCTATCCTTTTTATACATCCGCGTTGATCAGTGTGCTCATGGTCAAATATTTTTCTCGATATGTTTGGTTTTTGTGTTAGTGGCTTGTTGTGCAGTTTTCGCACACAAGCCCCGTTGGAGGCAAGGACCCTCTTTCACTTCGGTTTTGGTTTCTTGGCCCTTTATTTTGAGGTTTTGTCTTATTTAGGCATATGCTTAAAGGTTTTTTTTTATTTCCTAAGTGTCTCCCCTGGGTTACTTATTGAAAATCCTAAGTTCTAGACAAATTTTGGGCTTTTGCTCTAATTCAGGATTTTCCACCTTGGTCAGATTTTCCCGGATCCTGCTTGGATTCTGGTCGTGCACCATGGTTCAAGGATTTTAAGTATTCATGAATTTACACTTGGGTTAGATTTTCCCAGATTCTGCCCTGTCATCGGCTTCTTGAGTTTTTTGACTGTCCTATCAATTGCATTAATGGCTCTGTATGTGGTCTGAAGGGTGTATTTAACTTGATTTCTGAGATATTTGATGTCATCATGCTTACTATTTGCTATTGTTTGAGCTGAGGAGTGCTTTCTTGTGGTTGATTGACTTCATTTTGGGGCCTTTGAAGTTGAATTGTGGGTTTAAGTGGCGATTCCTTGTGCATTCCTGCATCTATTCTTTGTGGACACCATTGGGCTTCGCGTTTGTTGTTTCTAAGATCAACTCTTGTGTCACAATTGTATGTGTTCATTTGCCCTGCCTTTGATTGAGAATTATGAATGGCACGTTGATGTTATGAGAACCTATGGGATTTTAATTCCTATGCATTTGATCATGTCATGCTAGGGTTGTTTAGTATTGCGTTATTTGTCATCTCTTGGGTAAGTTTTGAACTCACTTGTCTATTCGCATTTTGATGAATCTTGCCTAAGAGTAATTAGTAAACCCTAGTAGTGACTTAGCAGTTGAAGCAACTGAGTTCTGAGATTTCTTGTGCATTAATGGTGGATGAATAGGGTTTCAAACCTAGGGCAGTGCCATGTCAGGTTATTTCATCTTAAAATTGACCTAGAATGTAAATAAAATCTATGAAAGGTCCATCCCTAGCTTGTCCCGAGATAAAACATGTCAAAATTCTGCATTGGTTCGGTATCTGGGTGAAATCGTGACTCTCTGTCCCTTCCGAATTTTCTTCACCGTGACCCTTCAAAGTCGGGGAGATGTTATATCGATCACCCTATAGTTCACCAATAAAGTCTCCTATGCATGTCGGTGAGACGAAGAGGATTCGCCAAGACCTCACCCCGTAAGAAAATCTCTCATCAACATGCATTTTCATATACGCCATTGGCAAGACAAGCCCTAGATGCCAAGAGGTCATAGCGGGCTCTATTAGTTATATTAATATTCATTTGCTTCGCTGAGACATTCGTCCTTCAACGAGACCTTTCACTAAGCTCATTCCGCTTTCGTCGAGCTCTATTCATTTCAGTCGTTGAGACCCTGCTAAGTCGCCAAGACTTCCTAGCAAAGTCTTTCATTCTTGGCGAACCCAGATCTTCTTTCACTGAGACCGCACATTTTCAGCAAGAGGTTATGCCGATGGGTCTTCATGTTGTCGGCGAGACATTACGCAGTCGGCGGGACCTCTAGCCGAATTCAAAACCTATCGCTTGTCGGCAAGACACCGCAACTTCGCTGAGACCTTGTATCGAAAAACTTTAGTCTGGCCAAAGTGTTTGCTTGGACCCAAAAGTTAGTGAGACAAGAAAGATTCACCAAGACCTTACCCCGACTCCCCTTTGGTCATACCGATATGTTTGCTATACCGCCATTTGGCAAGACATGCCCCACTCGGTGTGACTTCTTTCCGAATGAATTTGTTTGGCCAAAGTGAAACCTTTGTTCCTAGAATTTGCGTTGGTTCAGAGTTTTTCCTTATCCACAGACTTTCGTCGAGTTTGGATTTCTTCGAAATCCGTCGTCTCTCTGATTTCCCAAAATTACAATCTGGCTTGTTCTTTGCGGAAATCCGTCCCTCACGGATTTTCCCAAAATCTGATGAAATATGAAGGAATGTGAGATAATGGGAATTTTTTATGATGTGTGTTACATCTAATGATTATTTTAGGTCATATTTGGATTTCTCATGTTCTATTGATTGATCATGATCAGGTTTAGTGGTTAAGTAGGATTTTCCTGGTTATGCTGTTGGAATCCGATCAGTCTGGAATTTCCTGAAATTTCTCTCTGGCTCAGATTCTGCGGATGGTCTTGAAACCCGAAATTTCTTGTGATCATTTCATATGAAATTTAATGACACTCTGGCTATGTGAAGTGCATTCTAATAGTGTTCTTATGGATTAACATCCTCTTTCCTGTGGTTTTTACTATGTTTTCATGATGAGTGCAGGCTGAATCAAGCAAGGCAACGGTTGGGTCTTCATTGTCTGATGCAGAAAAGATTAAGCTAGACATTAAGAGCAAGGTCCCTGAGATTAAGATCACTTCTATCTGGTTAGAAGTCACTGATACAAATGTTGGCCTCTGGGACTATGAAGAATTTAAAGAAAGAATGGCAGCTAAGGACCCTCCTTTGGTGGCTAGAAGGATGATGGAATCGGGCTTATTACATGTTGTTGGTTTCCCTTCTACGGTGCAGTGTTATGAGCTAGTCCTGGAGTGTGCAAGGCACTATGATAGTGATACACAGAGGATTATTGGTCCTCAAGGGAGAGTTGTTTCAAATCTCAACCCAGTCTCCATTGCCCAAACCTTTGATATGCCAGATAGGTCTCATGTGGTGGGATTCAACATGGGGGTAGCTTAGGAGTTCTACGATGATCAAACTGTGAAGTCACAACAACTTATTAATTCTTGGCTGGAGAAGCCTAAGTCACACTATTCTAAATTACCCAAGCAACTATTCAAGATAAAGTTCAAGGAGTACTACGATGCCATCACTCTTCTCAATAGGGTGGTTGGATTGAAGAATGTTGGTACATTTGAAAACTAGATGTGCCATGCAATTGTGAGAATGGAGCAAGAGAAGATTAATTACCATTAGGCAGGGGTCATTAGTGGAGTACTCCATCAACAATTATCCAATGTGTTGCAGACCAAGACTTTCACAATGACTTCATATCTGGTCTATGCACTTGCAAGATTCCATCCCTACAAAGGATTGGATACAAAGGGAATTTTTGAACAAGATATTATTTATGAAGTTTTCCCTCAGTTGCACTTAGGAGGTTCAAGCTATAGGAGGGAAAATGATGCATTTACCATGTATATCACCAGAATGCTTCAGGAGGCAGAGCATGTCAGGATTTTAGACCAGGCTAAGGAACACATCAAGAAATATGGGGCATGGTTTATCCAGTTCCCAACTTTCTCCTATATTTGGATTGATGGCTGCCAAAGGGCCCCATACAGACTTCCAAGGTATCCCACTGATCACATTATCTTGTTGGAAGTAATTAGGAAGATTTGTGACTTTGATGCTATCATTAAGAAGGAAAAACACAAGACAGGATTTGGTGGAGATTTTCCCCTAAGGATTGGCACTAGAGAGGTTTGTCCTTCCATTATTTCTGCCCAGGCTTCAGATGAGGAAATGAGTGCCCTTGGTCTATCTTTCCACTCCAAGAGGTCCAGGTTCGATATTACAGGAGAAGCTCAAAAGAAGGCTAGCAAAGAGTATTGCCACAAGGTGAATTTGGAAGACTACTGGGCCAACTACAGTGATGAATTTGAGGTCAGAAAGAATAAATCCTCCTGGCTTCTAGTTGAGTTAGTTCAGTTGTATAACATAAAGGCAGTTCCTGATCAATTGGAGGACGATGGAAAATTGATCCAGGATCATGCCTATGAGGCCATAAAGGATAGACCAATTGGTGATGTGGATTGGTTAGAGGAGGAAAAGACAAAATTGAAGCAACTAGTGGATCCAGTTCTCAAATTTATTGGGATGTGGCTAAAGCATAAGCTGTGGGAGCTAGAAAATAATGGTGTATAGTGCACCTATGCTCTAATGGGAGATTTGGATCCCCACTCTACCTCTAAAGAATCTACCGAACAGGATCCCAAGGGCAAGGGTAAGTTGGATTCTCCATTCAAAATCAAGATTAAAGGAGTTCAGGAAATAGAGGTCCAGGAAGCAGAAAAGCAATGAAAGCCAAAAGCTAAGCAGAGGACAAGAACTAAGAAGTCTGAGCAGAAAGGGATCGAAGGGCAGAATCCTGAAGTTGAGGTTCCGGTGCCCAAGAGGGGAAGAGTCATAAAATTTTCAGAGAAGGCAAGCTCCAAGGTTGGGGAGGAAGTTGCCCCACCTGTGATAAATGTTGAAAGTTCAGAGGAGAAGGCCAAGGTGTATACAAGGAGGTCTAGGACTCCTCCTAGGGATAGTGTGCCTGAAGTAGATCTCCCTCTGGTGGTTTCTCATGAGGAACAACATGATGATGTGCCTTTCACTCATGGAGCTCAAGGCAAGCCTAGTGAGTCAGGAGATGTTGAGGATCATCCAGATATTGAGGAGGAGGAATTTCATGAAGGTGATCTCCATAGTGCAGAGGAAAAAATTGAAAAGATAATGCAGTCCCCTATGGTTGCATATGTGGATTCCCCTGTTGGAACTGAAGAAGTCCCTCCACGAGAAGAATAAACAGTGAAGGTTCCCTCGCCTAAACAAGAAGAAGAGCATGCCGAGGAAAAGGAAAGCAAGACAGATGAGACTCCTGATAAACAGAATTTGGGTAAGGAGGCACCTAAGGGTCAACATGAGGAGGAGAAACAAAGTGAGGTGCAATTGGAATCCGTTATCCCTAGTTGGCTAGATAAAGAAATAAGGAGAAAACAAGTTTTTTTGGAAGATAGTCCACCAAATTGGGATGCACTACTAGCCACAATTGGAAAGGATAAAGGTAAGAAGAGGGCTAGGGTGATCTTGAGGATTGAAAGAGATGAAACCCATGATAGAGTTGTTCACATTGCCACCCCTGCTCCAAGTAAAAATAGAGATGATGTGGCTAGAAGGGATTACAATATTCAGACTTTCAATCTAGGGCCTACCTCGGTCAAGTAAGACATTGAAGATTATGAGGAATCCAATGCAGTTATTGTGGGAAGATTGAGGAAGGAAATGAAGACCAAGCATGAGCTAAGGAAAGAAAATGAAAATCTCAGGAAATGCTTGGAAGAATTAATGAAGCCCCTGCAATCCATTAACCCTTCTTCCTCTACTACAAATCCTCTACCTCAAGAGACCATAACTAAGCTAGAAAAGATGAAGGCTTCCACCCTTGCCACTACGAATTGGTTGAGAGGGGTGCAAATGAAGGGTGATGAAGCTATCAAGGAGATTTTTTCAACTAGGAAGGATGCTATCATGGCAACTGAGTGGTTGAAGCAGGTGTTGGCACAGGATAAAGAAGATACATATCTCCTTCTGTAGAAAACTAGAACTATAATGGAGTACACCCGGGACAGGTTGGTAAGTGATGGGATCCTTCCTTCTTCTAGAGCTGCCAAACAATGGGAGTGGTATGAGGCACTGCAGATTAGGCAAAAGGTGTTGAAGAAAATTTATAAACAAAGAAGGTAGATTGATGATACCCTGGGTGGTGTATATAATGGCTCCATTGCCTTCTTTGAAATCATGACTGGGTGAAGGAAGATCGTGCCCAAGTATTTGAATTTGGAACAGTTGAGAAATTGGTGGCAGGATGTTTACGCGCCACTTGATGATGGTTCTATCTCTAAGCACCAGTTGGATGATGCAGCCACCTACCTTGCAGTTATTGACAAATACCTAACGTATAAGGTGGATTGGGATAATTCAGTCAAACGGTCAAGAGAAGAGATTGTGTCCATTGAGAATCAACTTAGGGTTCTTCCCCTACCACCAGTAGCCAACTTGGATGGGGCATTCTTGAAAGTACATGAAGAGCCAGATCAGAATAGGGATAATAGGGAAGGAAGCTAATGATAGGCTACAGCACGATTTGTACTTCCCTATTATCTTCCCACGCATTGGTCTGAATTGCATTGCGGATCCCAAGCCGACTTGGATGGAACGTGCATTTAATACTTATTTGACTAACCATGGGTTTCTCTTGACTGAGTTGTTGTACCAGTAATGTCGTGAAGCTCTTGCTGGGTCGACGAGTTCTCTGGGGGGATTCTATATATTGGGCATTTCACCTCAGTTGTAAGAGTTAGAATTTGTAATTAGAAGATAGAAGTAGAATAAAAAAAATAGTTAGAAGTAGAGAAAGTTAGCAAGTAGTTGTTCTCAAGCAAATATTGTAACAGAAAACTAGAATTGTTGCTACAGTAGATAATTCGAATGCAAGTAATGACATTGTGATTTGGTGCCATACTTGTATTCTCTTGTCTTGCATGGTTCTTGTTATTCCATCTTTAAAATTTCTTTGAGGAAGTTAATATTTAGATTTGATTTGATTCAATAATGTTTGTGATTTGATACTTGAATGTTGCAGCAATCCTTCAATCCATACTTTTCGCAACCAACTGATTGTTAGTTGCTTTGCAAAGTTAGCCTGGACTCCATATTCAGTGTGCTTAGTTTGATTGTGAGGATTTTTTCATTTCAACTACAATAGGGTTTTTGAATGAATGTTCATGATTTGAAAATCCTAACACCTCAGAAGATTGCACTATTTTCTGTAAGATTGCAGATTTATCTGGGTCAAGTAGAGATCAGTTTTGAAGGATTGGTCCATTTCAGTGTTTGTCATTTGCATTGTTAATCTTAGGGGTAGTATTAGATTTAGAAATCTCTTTGGAACTCTTATCATTTTCCATTTCTTTGATTATTGGGTTAAATCTAGGATTAAAGTATCATCAGATTGTTAGATCTGATAAAATTGATTCAGTATTTTGCTTGTAGTAAGGTCCCATTGTGATTACCAGCATTCTCACATTTTATCACTGAGTTGTTTATGCATTTTCAAGATCTGACATTAGAGACCTTGGGGTTATCTCTTGAGGCTTGCTGATAGATATTTACCTTTCAAGAGAGATAGGATATTACATTCTGTCTGAGTTGTTTTTGTGCAGAAAACACCATCAACATGGCTGACATAGTGGTTGTAGCATGTTGTAGATCCTTGAAGATTTAATTTTGAATGTTTGGCATGCTCAAGGATACTGTTTTGGGTCGCATCATGTTATTGGCTGATGGTGTTTGATCCACATTGAAAATATGTTTTATATTTTTGGCCAACTAAGTTGTTGATGTAATTTCATGTTGCGGATATAAAAAAGTGATTGTTTGAGAAATTTAGTGTGTTCATAAGAGCGATTGTATGCCAGAGAAAGTGTAGATGTGTGAATAGAGTTCAAATCATTCGATTGCAGATCAGAGTGAGAAGAAATTTTAGTGAAGTGTGAAGAAAATTTTTTTGTGCTTAACTAGAACAGTAATCAGGCTTGTGTAGAAGCTATTTTCTCAGTTCATACCCTGCGGATCTAATCCATATTGTTGTGTATTGTTGGGCAGTGAGCCCTCTTGTAATTGAGCAGTGAGCTCTAGGTACTTTTCCTAAATGCATGTGCATTCCCATTATTTTTCATTATACTTTTAACAGGGTATAATATTGTGGACTAACATCCACCGTGGTTTTTCCCCTAATGTGGTTTCCACATAAAAATCTTAGTGTTCTCTGTGTTTCGATGTGTTGATTGTTTATGGTTTATTGTTCATTCATCAGATCTGAGATTAAGTTAAGTAAAGTTTGAAAAGTTTAAATAATTTGTGACAACTAATTCACCCCCCCTCTCAGTTGTTTTTCCTTGTTTTTCCAACAATTGGTATTAGAGTTGGTTTCTCTGAAGAAGTTTAAAAGCTTGAGGTGATTCGAGATGGCATCATACAAGAAGGACAGTCCTAGATTTTATGGAACAAACTACTCATTGTGGAAAGCTAGGATGGTGTCATTTGAAGTGTATTGGTGAACCCTTCTAGAAGATTACAAAGAATAGATATGTTATTCCTCAGAATGGTTCTTCCACTGCTGATGAGATTAAAGAGGTTGAGAATATTTTCAGGGCTATGGAAGCTTTGTTGAGTGCTCTAACATATTCAAAAATTACAAATGTGTTAGGTCTGAAGAAAGCTCATGAGATGTGGATGAAGCTGGAAACTTTGTATGAAGGAGATGTACATGTGAAGATGGATAAGCTACAGAGTTAGAAAGGAAAGTATAAAAATTTAAAGATGGGTGAAGATGAAAATATTTCTTCTTTTATGTAGAAAGTAAATGAACTAGTGATGGGTATTAGATGTGTTGGTGGAAACCTAGATGAGGAAGAAATTGTAGCTAAGGTGCTCAGATCATTGCCTCCCTTCTACAAAGCAAAGGCTCATGCTATTGAAGAAACCAGATCATTGTCGAATGTGACAAGGGATACATTGATTGGTAAACTTACTTCCTTTGAGTTGAGTGAATTCAGTGAATCTATTCCCAAGATTGAAACTGCATTTAAGGCTATTGTATTTGGAAGAAACAAGCAAAGATATGATCTGGGAGAGAGTTCTAGAAAGATATTCAAGTATGAGGAAGAAATGAAACAGCTTGAAGATGAGGAAAGAGAAGTAGAAGAGTTGGAAGCACTGATTGTGAAGAAAGAAGGTAGAGGAAAAGGTAAGTATAAAGGAAAGCCACCTACCAAATGTTTTTCTTGCGGTAAAATACGTCATTTTGCATCAAGGTGTCCTGAAAGATTTCCTAGATCCAAGCCTTACAAATCTAGATTCCAAAATAAATATTACTTTGTTGAAGGAGTGACTAATGATGAATCTGATAAAGATAATAGAAATGAATATGATTGGGTTTTCATTGCTATCAAGGAAAATAGTCTTGTGGCCATTGAACCTATTGAAGTTGAGAAAGCTCTTGCAGCCCGAATTGAAGAAAAGGATGAGTGGGTTATTAACAGGATGCTCACATCATATGACTAGTGACAAAATCAAATTTGTAATTCTAGAGAAGTATGACGGTGGGGTTGTAAGATTTGGAGATAAAAATGCTTGTGTGATTCATGGCAGAGGATCTATTTGTCTTGGTGGTAAGCATAACACTGATGATGTTCTTTACGTTGAAGGCTTGAAGCACAACCTGTTAAGTGTTGGAAAGATGGTGGACAAGGGTTATGATCTTCAGTTCAAAGATGGAAGATGCAGGATATTTGGAAGCTCTTGAAATGTAATTACTTCAAGTAAACAAACAAAAGGTAATATTTTTCACCTGAATGTTGCTAGTAAAAGTTGTTTAATTGCTCAAGTAGATGAAAGCTGGTTATGGCATAGAAATTTGTGTCATGTGAATTTTGATAACATTGTCAAAATAAGTTCCACTCAAGAAGTAACAGATCTACCTAAGCTAGTGAAGCCTGCTAGCACAATTTTCAAGGAGTGTCAGATGGTAAAACATACTAGAGTCTCTTTTCGAAGCAAACAACATCATTCAAATGGATTACTGGAGTTGGTGCATACTGATCTATGTGGTCCCTCTAGAGTCAGAAGTCTCCATGGTGAAAGGTACTTTATGCTACTTATTGATGATTACTCTAGAATGATATGGGTTGCTTTCTTAAGAGAAAAATGTGAAGCATTAGAGAAGTTCAAAATTTTCAAAGCTATGGAAAATAATGAAAAAGGTCTGAAAATAAAATGCTTAAGGTCAAACAAAGGTGGTGAGTTCACCTACAGGGAGTTTAATTCTTTCTATGAAGAGCATGGAATCAGAAGATAGTATCTGCTCCCCAAACCCCTCAACAGAATGGAGTTACAAAGAGGAAGAACAGAACAATTTTGGATGTTGCTAGAACAATGATGATTGAAGGAAATGTGCCTCACATCTACTGGAGTGAAGTTGTAAGCATTGTTTTGTACACTTTGAACCGATTAAATGTAAATGGTAATTCTGGTAAGACTCCTTTTGAACTATGGTTTGGTTATAAGCCTACTATTAAATACTTCAATATCTTTGGAAGTAAGTGTTATATCAAGAGATATGATGATATAGGCAAGTTTTATGCAAGAAGCGATGAAGGAATCTTTCTAGGTTACTCTACTAAAAGCAATGCCTACCTGTGGTATAACAGAAAACTGAGAAAAATGGTTGAGAGTGCAAATGTCAGAGTTGATGAGGATTCCGCTAAATCATCTAGATATTGTGGATATGATTCAGATGAAGACAATACAAACAAAGGGAAGAATGTTCAGACACATAATCAACTTCACATTGTGCCATATGTTCTGGTAAATCAAGGTAGTCAAGAAGTAGAGACAAGTGCAAATGCAGAAGAAAGAATAGAAGAATCAGAAGTTTGAGAGAATCCTAAAACTCTGAGGTATGTAAGATTAAATCATTCTGAAAATAAAATTATAGGAGACAAGAATAAAGGTGTACAAACTAGAAGAAATATTGCTGAAGAGTATTGCCTGATTTCGAAGATTGAACCTAAAGATGTCAATGAACCTTGCAATGATGAACACTAGATGGAAGTTATGAAGGAAGAACTGATGCAGATTGAAAAGAATAATACATGGATACTTGTTCCTAGACCTAAATATAAGAATGTGATTGGTACTAAATGGGTCTTTCAGAATAAGTTGAATGAACAAGGTGAAGTGGTCTGGAATAATGCAAGACTGGTATGTAAAGGGTATTCACAAATGGAAGGTATTGACTTTGAAGAAACCTTTGCCCCTGTTGCCAGAATTGAAGCTGTAAGGTTATTTCCTGCTTATGTTGCATATAAAAATTTAAAATTCTATCAAATGGATGTCAAGTCAGCTTTTATGAATGGTAAGCTAGAAGAAGTATACATTGAACAGTCGGATGGGTTTCAACTGTCTGATAAGGAAAACATGGTTTTCCAATTGAAGAAATCTCTATATGGACTCAAGCAATCCCCCAAAGCCTGGTATGCGAGACTAGACAAATACTTACTAAAGCTTGGATTCAATAAAGGTACTACTGACAGCAACTTGTATTTCAAATTGGATCATGATAAAGAATTAATTAATGAGGTCTTTGTTGATGACATTATTTTTGGAGGAGATGACAATATATGTATGAGGTTTGTTGATGAAATGAAGAGTGAATTTGAGATGAGTATGATTGAAGAGATGAAGTTATTTTTGGGATTGCAAGTCACTCAGTTAAGTAAAGGGATCTTCATATCTCAATCTAAATATGTGAGAGAGATATTGAAGAATTTTGGTATGGAAGACTCAAAACATATTGGTACTCCTATGGTAACTGGATACAAATTAATACAGAATGATGATTCTCCTAAGGAAAATCAAACAAGATACAGTTCAATGATTGGTGGATTGCTCTATTTAACTCAGACCAGACCAGACATTATGAATGTTCTATGTATGGTTGCTAGATTTCAGGTTGATCCAAAAGAGTCTCATGTGACTGTTGTAAAGAGAATCTTCAGGTATCTGAAAGGAACAGTTGATTTTGGGCTTTGGTATCCTAAGGATGTTGATCTTACTTTGAATGCATATACTAATGTTGATTGGGCAGGAGATGTAGATCATAGGAAAAGTACTAGTGGTGGTGCCTTCTTCCTAGGGAAGAAGTTGGTGTCTTGGTTAAGTAAAAAGCAAAATTCCATTTCTCTATCTATTTCCAAGGTAGAGTATATTGATGCTACAAATAACTGTACTCAAGTGATGTGGATGAAACAGATGTTGAAAGATATTAGAATAATATATGATTAACCTATTTCCATATACTGTGACAACTCAAGTGCAATTAACATATCAAAGAATCTAGTGCTACACTCTAAGACCATGCATATATTAATCAAGTTTCACTTCTTGAGGGAAAAAGTGAGTGAGAAAGAAGTCAGACTGGAGTATGTGCCTACCAAAGAGCAGATTGCAGACATTTTCACCAAGCCATTACCGAAAGACACTTTTGATTATCTTGCAGGGATGATAGGGGTGATTACCCCTCTTGATATGAACTAAAGATGCATTTTCTTGCATCAATATGTATGCTTCATAGATATTTCCTTATCCAAATTGATGTTTTCATGGCTGCTACTCAGGGGGAGTAGTCAGATGTGCAGATATGTGGTTCAAAGCTTGCATGTGGAAAGATAATGATTATCTTTGTCATTGATGTCAAAAAGGGAGAAGATTCATGTGAAAAACTATTGCTTATCTGGAGTGAAGAGTCTTTTAGGGAGAATTCCATGCTAAAGAGGTCAAGGAAGAAGAGTCAGAATCTAAGAAGGAGTAATTGTTTATTGAGAGTTGGTTTGATGGTGGTTTTCACATCATGTGTTGCCATCAATGCCCAAGAGGGAGATTGTTGGATTTTGCAGTTGTGTTTTTGATATGTGGTTGGAATTGATGTCAACACTATTAGTATTTGATGTATTGAAGGTTGTATATGTCGAGGATATTGAGAAAATTGTAAACGAAAGTATTATAGGTTCCCAGTGGTTCAGTGAAGGTCATGAAGGTGTCTTGTTTTGTATGTTGAAGATCAATTGTTGTGGACTAAATGATTTATTACTGAGAGTATCTAGTTCATCTACTATAATTTTTAGAGGTCCTCGTGAAGATTTGATCGTGCAATGAACAGTTGTGTTCTGACAATGTTTATGTGGTCTCTGTCAGTGTTCCTAATTGAAGTTTATGTGTTTTTGATAATTTATGTTGCTACAGATATTTCTCTGTTAGTTCTTGTTGTTTGTGGATGCCTCTAAATCATTCTCTATCCTTGTATGTCTGCATTGATTGGTGTGCTCATGGTCAAATATTTTTCTTGGTATGTTTGGCTTTTTTGTTTTTGGTCAACATGGTGGTTGTAGCATGTTGTGGATCCTTGAAGATTTAATTTTGAATGTTTAGCACACTCAAGGATATTTTTTTGGGTTGCATCATGTTATTTCCTAACAGTGTTTGATCCACATTGAATTTTTTTTTGTAAATTTGGGCTAACATTGAAAATATGTTTTATATTTTTAGTCGACTAAGTTGTTGATGTAATTTCATGTTGCAGATATAAAAGAGCGATTGTTTGAGAAAAGTTAGTGTGTGCATAAGAGTGAATGTATGCCAGAGAAAGTGTAGATGTGTGAATAGTGTTCAAATCATTCGATTGCAGAGTAGAGTGAGAAGAAGTTTGAGCGAAGTGTGAAGAAGGTTTTTTGTGCTTAATTAGAACTGTAATCAGGCTTGTGTAGAAGATATTTTCTCAGTTCATACCCTGTGGATCTAATCTGTATCATTGTGTATTTTTGGGCAATGAGCCCTCTTGTAGTTGAGTAGTGAGCTCTAGGTAGTGTGTCTGAATGCATGTGCATTCCCATTATTTTTCATTATACTTTTAATAGGGTATAATATTGTAGACTAACATCCACCATGGTTTTCCCCTAACAAGGTTTCCATGTAAAAGTCTTGGTGTTCTTTGTGTTTCCGATGTGTTGATTGTTTATGGTTTATTGTTCATTCATTAGATCTAAGATTAAGTTAAGTAAAGTTTGAAATTTTTAAATAATTTGTGACAACTGATTCACCCCCCCTCTCAGTTGTCTGTCCTTTTTTTTCCAACATTCCCAATCCTTTATGTGGATAGCTACTGTTTTGGTCAGAATAGCTTCAATTTCTCTATTGGTCACCTCAACTTGACCATTTTCCTAGACATGATAAGGAGTAGACTTCATGTGTCTTATGTTGTACTCATTAACTAGTGTTGCAATAAGGGTTTATCCGAATTGAGCCCCTTGATCATTCACTATCTCTCTTGGAACTCCATACCTTGTGAAAATCTCTTCATAAAGAAATTTTGCAACCTTGTTATCTCTTGGATGCTTCATGGCCTTAACTTCTACCCACTTTGTTATATAATCAGTGCATACCAAGATATAATACTTACCATTTGATGGAGGGTCAATGGGTCCTACAAAATATAGTCCCCATTTTTCAAAGGGAGTGATTACTACCTGAGGCTAAAGCGGAATCTCATCATATTTGGTTGGTCTGCCCATTCTTTGGCATCTATCACATTTTCTTGTATACCTTCTTGCATCCTTGTGGAGTGTCGGCCAGTAATATCTTGTGTTTAAAATCTTCATTGTTGTCCTCTTAGCTATGAAATTTCCTCCACATGGTTCATTGTGACATGCATGCAAAATGTCATATGTCTCATCTTCTCTCAAACATCTCCTCATGACATGGTTTGGTCCAGTATAAAACAAACATTCAGCAATCCATGAGAAAGGAAAATATTTTCCAATGAGTTCCCTTCCCTCTTTTGGAGAGAAGTTAGGAGGAACCCTACATGTGACTAGACAATTAGTTGTGTCAGCATACCATGGTGTTTATACACTGATGGAGAATAGATGCTCATCAGGAAAAGAGTCATCTATGGCTTGATTGTCTTCAAATGTAGTCATCCTTGAAAGAAAATCTACAACAACATTGGCCTTCCCTGGTTTATCCATAATGGTTATGTCAAACTCATGCATCAACAATAACCATCTTTCTAGCCTACCAGAGATCAGAGGTTTATTCATGAGATATCTAATGGATGTATGATCAATGTGCACAAATATTTGGTAACCTGTTACATAATGCTTGAATTTTTTTAGGGCATAAATCACTGCCAACATTTCTTTTTCTATCATTGTATAGTTGAATTCATCTCCCTGCAAATTTTTGCTGAGAAAATAAATTACATTTTCAATAGCTCCTTCTTTTTATCCTAAGACTGCTCCTATGGCTTAATCTGATGCATATGTATGGATTTGGAATGGAATCTCCCAATTATATCCTTTGAGTATAGGAGCATGATTCAAGGATACCTTCAAATTAGAAAATGTCTTGTCACAATCTTCAGTTCACTGGAATTCAACATCTTTAGCGAGAAGAGTATACAATGGTGTTGTTATTTTGCTAAAATCCTTGATGAAACACCTATAATATCCTGCATGGCCCAAGAAACTCCTAACATCCTTTTGTTTTATAGGTGTGGGTAGATTTGTGATCACCTCAATCTTTGCAGGATCTACTTGAATTCCTTTGTGGGAGATGTAGTTTCCAAGAACTACACCTTCCTACATCATCATGAAGCACTTTTCACTTTTTAAAGAGATATTGTGATCTTCACATCTCCGTAGGACTTTCCTGAGATTCTCCAATGCATCATTGAAGTCACCACCATAGGTGATGAAATCATCCATATAAATTTCCATGTAATCATGAGAAATATCTAAAAATATGCTAATGACTGCCCTCTGAAAAGTTGTAGGTGCATTGCATAAGCCAAATGGGAGTACCGAGTAGGCATAGGTCCCCCATGGATAGGTAAAGTTTTCTTCTCCTAGTCCTCTAGTGCAATTTGGATCTAGTTGTAGCCATTAAATCCATCTAGAAAAAAAAAGTATTGCTTTCTTGCAAGTGAGTCCAAAACTTGATCTATGAAAGGTAAGGAAAAATGGTCCTTTTTGGTGGAAGCATTGAGTTCCCTGTAATCAACACAAACTCGCCATTTCCCTCCTTTCTTGGGCACAATCACTAATGGAGACACTGTTGATTGTGTTTTATGCACAGCAACAACTCAGACAGAACGTAATATCCTATCTCTCTTGAAAGGTAAATCTCTATCAGGAAGCCTCAAGAGATAACCCCAAGGTCTCTAATGTCAGGTCTTGACAATGCATAAACAACTCAGTGATAAAATGTGAAAATGTTGGTAATCACAATGGGACCTTACTACAAGCAAAATACTGAATTGATTTTATTAGATCTAACAATCTGGTGATATTTTAATCCAAGATCTAACCCAATAATCAAAGAAATAAAATAAAAAAGGATAAAGGTTTCAAAGAGATTTCTAAGTCTAATACTACTCCTAAGATTAACAATGAAAGTAACCAACACTCGGATGGACCAATCCCTCAAAACTGATCTCTATTTGGCCCAGATAAATCTACAATCTTACAGAGAACAGTGCAATCTTCTGAGGTGTTAAGATTTTCAAATCATGAACATTCATTCAACAACCCTATTGTAGTTGAAATGAACAAATCCTCACAATCAAACTAAGCACACTGAATATGAAGTCCAAGCTAACTTTTCAAAGCAACTAACAATCGGTTGGTTGTGAAAAGTATGGACTGAAAGATTGCTGCAACATTCAAGTATCAAATCACAAACATTATTGAATCAAATATAATCTAAAGGTTAACCTCCTCAAAGCAATTTTAAAGATGGAATAACAAGAACCATGCAAGACAAAAGAACACAAGTATGGCACCAAATCACAATGTCATTATTTACATTCGAATTATCCACTGTAGCAACAATTCTGGTTTTCTATTACAATATTTGCTTGAGAACAACTACTTGCTAACTTGCTCTACTCACATCTAACTATTCCGCTCTATTCTACTTCTATCTTCTATATATTTTCTCTATTTCTAACTATCTAACCCCTTACAAATGAGGTGAAATGCCAAATATATAATCCCCCCAGAAAACCCGTCGGCTAAGCAAGAGCTTGCAGCATTAACTGGGCACCACTGACCAGCCAAGAGAAAGTCAAAATGGAACGAAGGAATGCATTAAATGCGCAAACAACACCCAAGTCGGCCCGGGATTCCCAATGTAGCTTGGACCAATGCAGGGCGCGATAATGGAGAAGCACAAATCCTGAAGTAGTTGGGCATTAACTACCCTCCCCTTTGTCTTGATTCTGATCCAGCCCTTCATGGACTCTCAAGAACGTCTCATCCAAGTCAGCTACTGGTGGCAAAGGAAAAACCCTAAGTCGATTCTCAATGGACGCAATCTCTTCTCTTGACCGTTTGACTGACTTATCCCAGTCCACCTTATACGTTAGGTATTTTTCAATAACTGCAAGGTAGGTAGCTGCATCATCCAACTGGTGCTCAGAAACAGATCCATCATCAAGTGGCACATAAACATCTTGCCACCAATTTCTCAACTGTTCCAGATTCAAATACTTGGGCGCGATCTTCCTTCTTCCTGTCATAATTTCAAAGAAGGCAATGGAGCCATTATATACACCACTTAGGGTATCATCAATCTACCTTCTTTGCTTATAAATCTTCTTCAGCACCTTTTGCCTGATCTGCAACGCCTCATACCACTCCCATGGTTCAGCAACTTTGGAGGGAGGAAGAATTCCATCACTCACCAACCTATCCTGGGTGTACTCTATGATCGCTCTGGTTTTCTGCAGAAGGAGATTCGTGTCCTTATCTTGTGCCAACACCGCCTTAAACCAATCATTTGTCATGATAGCATCCTTCCCAATTGATAGAATCTCTTTAATAGCTTCATCACCCTTCATTTGCACCCCTTTCAGCCAATTCATGGTGGCATCAGCGGAAGCTTTCATCTTTTCTAGCTCGGTGATGGTCTCTTGAGGTAGAGGATTCACAGCAGAGATTGAAGGGTTAATGGTCTGTAGGGGCTTCATTAATTCCTCCAAGCATTTCCTGAGATTTTCATTTTCTTTCTTCAACTCATGCTTGGTCTTTATTTCCTTTCTCAATCTACCCACAATAACTACACTAGAACCCTCATAATCTTCAATGTCTTGCTCGACTGATGGAAGTCCTAGATTGAAATTCTAAATATTGTAATCCTTTCCAACCACATCATCTTTGTTTTTATTTGGAGCAGGGGTGGCAATGTGAACAACTCTGTCATGAGCTTTGTCTCTTTCAATCCTCGAGATCACCCCAGCCTTCTTCTTACCTTTATCTTTTCCAATTTTGGCTAGTAGTGCATCCCAATTTGGTGGACTATCTTCCACAACAATTTGTTTTATCTTTATCTCTTTGTCTAGCCAACCAGGGATAGTGGATTCCAACTGCACCTCGCTTTGTTTCTCCTCCTCCTGATCTTTAGGTGCTTCCTCTCTCAAATTCTATTTATCAGGAGTCTCATCTGTCTTGTTTTCCCTCTCCTCAGCATGCTCTTCTTCTTGTTTAGGTGAGGGAACCATCACTGTTTCCTCTTCTTGTGGAGGGACTTCTTCAGTTCTGAGAGGGGAATCCGCATATGCCACCATAGGGGATTGCATTATCTTTTCAATTTCTGCCTCTGCACTATGGAGGTCACCTTCATGAAACTCCTCCCCTTCAATATCTGGATGATCCTCAACATCCTCTGACTCACTAGGCCTACCTTGAGCTCCATGAGTGGAAGGCACATCATCATGTTGTTCCTCATGAGAAACCACCAGAGGGAGATCTGTCTCAAGCACACTATCCCTAGGAGAAGGAGTCCTAGACCTCCTTGCATACACCTTGGCCTTCTCCTCTGAACTTTCAACATTGATCACTGGTGGGGCCACTTCTTCCTCCCCAACCTTGGAGCTTGCCTTCTCTAACAATTTCATGATTCTTCTCCTCTTGGGCACCGGCATATCAACCTCAGGACCCTGATGTTCAGTCCCTTTCTGCTTAGATTTCCTGGTCCTTGTCCTCTGCTTAGCCTTTGGCTTTCTCTATTTTTCTGCTTCCTAGGCCTCTGTTTCTTGGACACCTTTTATCTTGATTTTGAATGAAGAATCCAACTTACCCTTTCCCTTAGGATCCTACTTGGTATATTCCTTAGAGGTGGAGTGGGGATCCAAATCTCCCATTAGAGCATAGGTGCACTACACACCATTATTGTCCAGCTCCCATAGCTTATGCCTTAGCCACATCCTAGTAAATTTGATAACTGGATCCACTAGTTGCTTCAATTTTGTCTTTTCCTCCTCTAACCAATCCACATCACCAGTTGGTCTATCTTTTATGGCCTCATAGGCATGATTCTGGATTAATTTTTCATCATCCTCCAATTGATCAAGAACTGCCTTTACGTTATACAACCAAACTAACTCAACTGGAAACTGGGAGAATTTCCTCTTCCTGACCTCAAATTCATCACTGCAGTTGGCCTAGTAGTCCTCCAAATTCACCTTATGGCAGTACTCTTTGTTGGCCTTCTTCTGAGCTTCTCCCGTAATATCAAACCTGGACCTCTTGGAGTGGAAAGATAGACCAAGGGCACTCATTTCCTCCTCTGAAGCCTGGGCAGAAATAATAGAAGGACAAACCTCTCTAGTGCCAATCCTTAGGGGAAGATCTCCACCAAATCCAGTCTTATGTTTTTCCTTCTTGACAATAGCATCAAAGTCACAAATCTTCCTGGTTACTTCCAACAAGATAATGTGATTAGTGGGATACCTTGGAAGTCTGTATGGGGCCCTTTGGCAGCCATCAATCTGAATATAGGAGAAAGTTGGGAACTAGATAAACCATGCCCCATATTTCTTGATGAGTTCCTTACCCTGGTATGAAATCCTGACATGCTCTACTTCCTGAAGCATTCTAGTGATATACATGGTAAATGCATCATTTTCTCTCCTATAGCTTGAACCTCCTAAGTGCAACTGAGGGAAAACTTCATAAATAATATCCTGCCTAAAAATTCCCTTTGTATCCAATCCTTTGTAGGGATGGAATCTTGCAAGCGCATGTACCAGGTATGAAGTCATTGTGAAAGTCTTGGTCTGCAACACATTGGATAACTGTTCATGGAGTACTCCACTAATGACCCCTTCCCAATGGTAATTAATCTTCTCTTGCTCCATTCTCACAATCACATGGCACATCCAGTTTTCAAACATACTAGCATTCTTCAATCCAACCACCCTACTGAGAAGAGTGATGGCATCGTAGTACTCCTTCTTGAACTTTATCCTGAATAGTTGCTTGGGTAATTTAGAATAGTGTGACTTAGGCTTCTCTAGCCAAGAATTGATAGGTTGTTGTGACTTCACGGTCTACTCGTCATAGAACGCTTGAGCTTCCCCCATGCTAAATCCCACCACATGAGACCTATCTGGCATATCAAATGTTTAAGCAATGGAGATAGGGTTGAGATTTGCTATAGTCCTCCCCTAAGGACCAATTATTATTTGTGTGTCCTGATCATAGTGCCTGGCACACTCAAGGACCAGCTCATAACACCGCACCACATAAGGGAAACCAGCAACATGTGACAATCCTAATTCCATCATCCTTCTAGCCACCAAAGGAGAATCCTCAGCCGTCATTCTTTCTTTGAACTCTTCATAAGCCCATGATCTGACATTATTATCAATCACCTCTGACCAAAATGAAGTGATTTTTCTCTCATGGATCTTGCTCTTAATGTCCATTTTGATCCTTTTTGCATCAGACATTAAGGACCCAGCTGCTACCTTGCTAGATTCGGCCTGCACTCAACATGAAATCATAATAAGAACCATGGGAAAGAGGATGTTAATCCATCAATACATCATAAGAATGAATCTCATATATCCAGGGTGTTATTAAATTTCATATAAAATGACCACAACAAATTTCAGGTTTCAAGACCATCCGCGGAATCTGAGCCAGAGAGGAATTTTGGGAAATTCCAAACCGATCAGATTCCAATGGAATAACCAGGAAACACCTACTTAACCATTAAACTTGATCATTTTTCATCAAAAAATTACATGGGAAATCCAAATGTGACATGAGATAATCATTAAATGCATCACAAATCATAAACAAACCCAATTATCTCACGTTCCTTCATATTTCATCAGATTTCAGGAAAATCTATGAGGGACGGATTTCCACGAAGAACGAGCCAGAGAGGAATTTCGGGAAATCAGAGAGATGCTAGATTTTGGAGAAATCTGGACTCGACGGAAATCCGCGGATAAGTCAACACTATGAACCAATGCAGATTTTGGGAAAGAAGGTTTTGGCAAGAAATAGTCATTTCGCTGAGCAGTCTTGGCAACTTTCAGGATTTCACGCTGACCAGGATATAGCAAATATATCGATATGACCAAAGGGTAGTCAAGGTAAGGTCCTGGTGAATCTTTTGTGTCTCACCGAATTTCGGGGTCCAAGCAAGCACTTCGGCCATACTAAAGTTTTTCGATATGAGGTCTCAGCGAAGCTGCAGTGTCTCGGCGACTAGCGATAGGTTTTTTTGAATTCGGCCAGAGGTCTTGTTGACCACGTGATGTCTCGCCGACAGAAAATCCAAGCCCGCCAAGAAAGGAATACTTCACCAGGAAGTCCTAGCGACCGCTGGTAGTCTCACCAAAAGTGAAGGTGTCCGCAAGAGCTGTGAGCTTGCCAAAAGGTCTCAGCGAAGGATGGATGTCTCGCCAAAAGAAATGAGTATCGATATAACCAATGAAGTCTGCTATGACCTCCTAGCGACTAGGGCATGTCTTGTCGACGGTGTATTAGGAAATGCATGTCGAGGAGAGACTTTCTTTGGGGGAGAGATCTCAATGATCAAATATGAATTTAGGAAGGCTTCTTGGCGAAAACAGGGTGATCGATATGACATCTCCCCAAATTTGAAGGGTCACAGCGAAGAAAAATTTGGAGGGGACGGATAGTCACAATTTTACCCAAACACCAAATTGATCAAAATGTTTAACTCAGGGCAAGTCAGGGATGGACCTTTCATAGATTTTCTTTACATTCTAGGTCAATTTTAAGATGAAATAACCTGACACGGCACTGCCCTAGGTTTTAAACCCTATTCATCTGCCATTAGCACACAAGCAAGCTCAGAATCCAATTGTTTCAACTACTAAGTCATCACCAGGGTGTATTAATTACTCTCAGGCAAGATTCATCAAAATGCAGATAGGAAAATGAGCTCAAGACTCACCTAGGAGATGACAAATGACGTGATACTAAACAACCCTAGCATGAAATGATCAAATGCGTAGGAATTAGAATCCCACAGGCTCTCATAACATCAACATGCCATTCATAATTCTCAATCAAAGGTAGGGCAATAAAAACATACCATTATAACACCGAAATTGATCTCAGAAGCAGCAAATGCGAAGCCGAATGGCATCCACAAAGAACAGATGCAGGAATGCGCAAGAAATCACCACTAAATTGATCAATTCAAACCCAAACACCCCAAAATGAAGTCAATCAATTGCAAGAAATCACTCCTCAGCTCAAACGACAGCAACAATAAGCATGATGGTACAAAAGATCCCAGAAATCAAGTTAAATACATCCTTCAAGGCACACACGAAGCCATTAATGCAATTGATAGGACAGTCAGAAAACCTAGGAAGCCGATGACAGGGTGGAATTCGAGAAAATCCGGCCCACGCAGAAATCCACGAATACTGAAAATCCCTTAACAATGGTGCACGGCTGGAATCCAAACAGGATCCAGGAAAATCTGTCCAGGGAGGAAAATCCTGAATCAGGGTAAAAACCTGAACTTTGTCCAGAACTTAGTATTTTCAATGAATAACCTGGGGAAACACTTAGGCAACCAAAAATAAACCTTTAAGCACATGCCTAAATAAGACAAAACCTCAAAAAGAAAGGGCCAAAAAACCAAAAATCAAACCAAAAGAGGGTCCCTGCTTTCAGCGGGGCATGTGTACAAAAACTGCACAATAGACACCCACTGGCTATCTGAAATGGGGTAGATACATCTCGCAATCTAGCAATTTTTGTAGTTCCCCTTTTACAATTTCTCTCAATGTAGGGTTAACTCTTCTTTGTGGTTGCCTCACTTGGGTGCAATCATCTCTTATGTAAATTTAGCTTAGGTTCCAATCCCTTTATATCATGATAGTCCCATGCAAATGTATGTTGGTGGGTCCTCAATAAGTTGGCCAATATCAATTGTTTTTTTTCACTCAATTTGTTGTTAACATTCAGATATTTTCCTTCTAACACCTGCACTTGTGTAGTTAACTCTATCATGGTTGTTTCATTAATGCATGGTATCTTGAGTTCATATGGCAGCAATGTATGGGACATACCTATTGCTTTAGGAAGTCTAGCTACAGGAAGAGTGGCTACAAGAAGAGTGGTTACAGGAAGAATGTCTACAAGAATAGTGGCTGCAAGAAGAGCAGGAAAAAGTGTCTTAACTGGAGCAACAAAATGATAAGATGATGTTTCCTCCACTTCATAATGGTTTTGAATGATGTTAGCCAATACTTTATCTTCATCATGAAGCTTCATGAAAGAGCTTTTGTCTAACATCATAAGTTGCACCACAGAATTAAATTCCTTGGCCTCTTCACCATCATGTGGCCATATGGGATTCTCCTCATCATGGGATGGCTGAGCAGGAGGATAAAGAAAAAAAATTTTGGTGTTCTTCCCATCAAATGGTCATGTCACCTGATCGGTATCCAATATATGCATCTATAGTTGCTAACCATGGCCTTCCAAGAATAATGGGATACCTACCAAGTGTAGCTTTAGGAGAAAGAATCATGAATTTTGTTGGGTACTCCCAGGAGTCTAGAATTACCACAAGGTCCTCCACTATACCATTAGGCTTAACAATAGAACTATCAGCAAGTTGTAGGACAATAGGAGTAGATCTCATGCTTGCAATGTTTAGTTGTTGTAGGATTTCCTTATTCATTACATTTATTGTTGCCCCTAAATCAATCAAAGCATTCTTTATTTGAATCTTATTTATAATTACTACTACCACAAGACTACCTAGGCCATTGTACTTAGGGATAGCCACTTTTCCAAGCATGATGTCAACTATTTGTCCCACCACATGAATTGTAGTTGGGTCTTTCTTCTTCCTTCCTGGCTTCTTAAGGCATGCTTCTTTGATTTCCTTGTCATAGATTGGGGCATCCTTTATGGCCTGAAATAGAGGTATTTGGACACATATATGCTTCAGTTGATCCAAGATTTCAAAGTTTGTGTCCTCCTTTTCTTCCTTCTTGGCAACTTCCAATATCTAAGGAAATGGTGGTTCTTGTTCAGTTTGCTTAACTTGGACTGGTTTAGGATTTTTAGGTGCACTTGGTTGAATGGGATCATTCAAAGGTTTCTCTTCCTCTTCCACAGGAAGCTCAGTGATAATGGGCTTGGAAGGGGTTTGTAAATTAGTTCCTTAATGCAAGTGGATGTCACTTACACTCACATCATATGCGAAAAATTGATTTGAATCAGTAGAGTATACAAGCTATTGTTGTGGTTTGTTATTTGGATTGGGTGTGGGATGAGCTAGTAGCTGAGTAGGTTTAGGTGCATTTGAGCTTGAATTAGCAGGGGGAGGCATTATAGCAAGTTGTTGGGGCTGAGAAGGTGGTTGCATGTAACTGTTTGTTTAGGTATGCCATTACTATCCTCTACTCCATTGATTTGTTTGCTACCAATTTTCTGGAGGTGGTTGTCAATTCCCTTGAAATTGTTGTCAATTCCCCTGAGGTTGCTACCACTGGGGTGGAGATTTTTAATGATTGGGCCAAACATTTGGAGTGTTACCCCAAGGATGTGGTGGATATCCTCCATAGTTGGATGGATATGGGGGATTCCATTGGTTACCAGATGAATAGTAATTGAAATATGGCCCAGCATAAGAGAGTGGATCTAGTGGCATACATTGTTTTGGAGCCCAAGGCCTCCTTTGTGCAACATAGTAGACTTGGTCTTCTTCAATTTGGATTAGTTTGAACTCAGGTGGAATCTGCTTACTTTCAATATTAGCTACCATCTTGCATCTGTAGTCCTTCTTTTGTTTGCAATGGGGGCAATACTCTGCCAACATTTCCTTTGCCTCCTCTTGTTTCTTCTTGGCCTGAAGTATATCCAGTTGAGTAGCTAGATTTTTTATGATGACTTGCTTGAAATCTACCAGCAAGTGTGTAATCCCCATCCATGAAACTCCACTAGTAGATGACTTACCCAAAGAGGATTGGTAAGCTCTCCCTTTCTTTGAAGCTTCCCTAGAATAGTTCTAGCATATTTTCTTGATATCCTCCCAAGGAACTTTGGAGATATCTCCTCCTCCCATTAGGTCCAAGGCATCAATACAACTATCATTAATTCCTCTCAGGAAAAGCAACTTTTGTGACCCTTCATTAAGTGTATGGTGTGCATATTTTTGTAGGAAAAATAGAAACCTTGCAATATAATCCTCCAGGATCTTATCTTCCTTTTGTTGCATCCTAAAAATGTCACCTCCTCTCATGTCACTGCCCCTGCAATACTCCTTGTATTTCTCAAGGAATTTTTTCTTCATGTCCTCCCAAGTTTCCACACCATATTTTCCTAGGCTCATGAACCATCTTAATGCAGCTTCTTTCAGATTGGTAGGAAATAGCTTAAGCCTATGGGCATCGGTGGTATAGTCATAACTCTTGTAGAGTATGTCAAACTCAAACAAGAAGGTATTAGGATCTTCTATAACAAGTCCATAAAACTTGGGGAGTGTTGAAGCAGGGATATTTTCTATGTTGTCAACTTGATTCTAATAGGCAATGGGAAAGGAAAAGTTGGTTGGTTAGGTTTGTTTCTATTTGCATCACCCATGCCTTCTTGATGTAGTTCCAAAGCAAAGGGGTTCTCAAGCTAATTTTGGTCTTAAGAGGAAACTTCAGAGCTAGTCAAATCAGGAAATGTATCAACAAAGGGGTGTGGATCTTCTTCTCTTGGCAGGTTCTGATATTCAACTAGCTAGAATGGATTAGGATTATTAGGAAGGAATCTCCCATAAGAATCTTTATTCCTTCCTCTATGCATGCAATATCAACTCACTATCAGCCAACTCACACAAAGAATTGGTAAAGAATAACAGGGGTCATTACTTCCTAAATTATGGGTATACTAAGAACAACTTTCAAAAATACTATAGCAAGAAAAACTACCAATGACTCTGAAGAACTTCCTAGTTTGACACCATCCCCGACAACGGCACCAAAAATGTTGGCCTCCTACAATAATTTAACAATTAGGCCTTTACAGCCATGATTTAGAGATTGGAAATCTAACCTAAATAGTTATTTCAATCATCATGAAGGTGCATTTAACTTTTCAACCTAGGGACATGAACTTGAAATGGGTCAACACAATATGTGCACTAGGAACCCAAAGTAGCCATTTTCATTCTACAACTAAGACACAATGCTGAAAGTAAATTGCTTGGAAAGGAATAACGTAAATTTTTACCATCAACCAACAACCATACTAAGCTTGAAATTCATGATAGAAATGAAAATCTGAACAAAAAATAGGAAACTACTTTGTCTGCTTTAGCTGTAGGAACAGTCACAGAATGGAATTCTAGTGGCTGCAGGAATAGTCAGCACCAGATTCTTAACTAATTACTAAACAAAAAGTAATAACTAGGCTAAACTAAGTTAAAGGATGGATTTCTCACCAATTGGGCCCCCTTGGATGAGTATCCTCTACTACTAATGAAAAATCAGATGCACAAACTTAGAACTTCATTTTATTCATCAGGAAACATGAGTACAGAAGAGTAGCATAATTGTATTATTGAAAGATTTAAGAATGCAAGTACATCATCAGTTCACACAACCTCCTAAGAAGGAGCATCTGATCCTTATTTATACTACCAACTAAGCAAGGCAGTCAACTCCACAAACTAGGAGGACACCATTTTAGGGAAAACAAAGAAAGTGGAGAGGCGATTATGCGTGCATGGAATCTAGTCAGACATGTCTACCTCAATGCAAATTTAGCATAGTAGTAACGCCTACATTTTCTCAACAGCATTAAATTCCACTACAAGGTGGTTACATTCGATTTGCACAGGGAATCTCCTATCGTCGACCTCCTTTGACCTTTGAATGATTCCCTTGTAGGACATTATGGTGCATGCCCAGCTAGTAGTGTCTTTCTCAATTTAGTATCCTCAAATTATATTTGCATGGAAATGTTAGTACGCACAATAATTGCATATCTATAAACACCTTAAAGGACATTCATCAACCACATACAGAATTAATATACATAGTCCATATAACATGCCAATTTTCTTAAAGATTTGCAAAAATAAGGTTAGGCCCAATGTCTATAGTTCTGAGGAAATATCATAAAAATATCAACACTTAACATCAAGGTCCATGACAACTTCAGCAAATAAATCATAAATTCTACCCAAAATTAGACCATAAACTAGACTCATCACATACCAAAACACAGTGATTTACGTGGGGAAAACCCTTTCAGGAGAAAAAACCCACACTCCAAAAGTTGCCCAATATATTATTCAATAAATCACAAAGATTACAATATACTTGCAAAGCAAGCTTCTCATAGGAGTATCACCACTTAGAGATCAAGAGACAACACAACCACTATTAGAGTCTCAGAAATCATCACAATCTCTACCATAGCCATAATACAACACCCTCATAAAATAGAATTACATTCTAGGGCAAGATAGACCAACAAAATATCTACCTTTATATCTAAACCTAATAACGAATGGTCTAGATTTACAATATATCTTTTATTTCATGTATGTCATCCATTCTAGAAGTTTCTTGAACAAGTTAACACACTCACATTTCACTTTGTGCTGCCATTGTATACACCTATCAGTGTAACTAGGAAACATATATATAAATATATACATCCTATCAACAATAAACTACATATAATTGCAAAGTTGAGACACATTTTCCCAACAAAAAGAAGCTTCCCAGACCGTTACGAGACATCCAAAACCGTTACCACCAACAAAACTTGCTGAAAAGTGGAAAATACACTCGGAAGTGGTTGTTTGAATGTTGAAATGTCACAAGATTCTAGTGCAGCATATACATGTCTATGTGGCACGCTAGTTTCTAGACAAATAATGCTACAAAATGACATGAACGAGAAAAGCACAAGGTTCGACACGAAGCTGATGCATAGAGGTGGCTACGAAAAAGGGGTCTTTGAGCACCTGAGAGGGGAAAGGGCTGATGCAAGGGCTAAAATGATCCTACACAAATGCTAGGGGAGTGGACACCAAAGATGTATGTGAAATTGAAAGAGGTGCAATTTTACAACATTACACTTACAAATAGCCTTGGTTGATAATTTAATGGTCTTTTCAAGGGTTTAGTGGAGTGTTTATTTAGGTTTTCCTCTAAATTATGTGTTTGAAACCAAGTCTATTGGACATTATTAGGGACTCTACATTTTTGGCGCCATTGTCGGGAATGGTGCTACTTTCGAAGATTCATTTTTATTATTTTAAAGCTTTCATAGTTTAAAAATTTTCTTTCAGTATTAAGAAAATTAGATCTTATTCCTTCAAATACGAGAACATTTCACTAACATTGTGTAGGAGTCATTTCTATACAAATTCACACCTATTGTATGCAAAGGCAAAGAGATACTTTGGGAAGATTTCTCCCCTCAAATCGATAAGCTAGAGCAGATATTGGTGACCACGGTGATCAGAGTGAGGGTATTCCTGACGAAGAACTTTTCCTTTCACCATAATCTATTGGAAACACAGAGGAGACCTTCCAAACCATGGTTGATGCAGTAGTGGATGATCCACTAGAACATGTGAATTTTGAATTTCCAATTGCCAATCAAGAAAGGGCCACTATCCTAAAGAATATACCTCCTTTAGTGTTTCCTATCTTCTATGGTTTGGGAACTGAGGATCCAGACACATTTTTGTTTGATTTTGATTTCATATGTAGGATCTATGACTACACAAATGATGCCCATAGGCTCAAGCTATTTCATGCAACTTTGAAGGATGCTACCATGAGATGGTTTATGCGACTGGACAGAGATGTTCCAAATTGGAACACTATGAAAACAAAGTTCTTGTAAAAATTCCAGGACTATTGTAGAGGAGTTGATTGAAGAAGGGCTAACATTTTTAGAATGAATTAGAAAGAGGATGAACCATTGGAAGATTATGTAGAGAGGTTTCACTTCTGCCTGAAGAACCCATAAAATAGACTCTCTGAAGAATCCCTAAAGCTAGTGTTTTTGAAAGGAGTTAATGATGATTGCATAGATGCCCTTAACCTTATTGGGCCAGGGGATGTGTTTCAATTACCCTTTGAATAAATGTGCAAGGTTTGTAGAAATTACTGAAGGACCTTTACCAAAAGGACAAGGGGGGACAGAGCATCTTCCATTGCCAAGGCATCCAATGGAGTTTCTAGAGTATAATTGAGTAACCTAATGTCCAACATGAAAGAAGGTATTATAAGTCATCTACCTACTCAATTAGACACTCTACATGTGAAGAAAAGGCAAGAAGAGGTTGAGGCAATACTTATTGAATATTGCCCCAATTGAAAACAAATAAAATCCAATTGCAAGTGTAAAAGGGTGGCAAGTACTATAGAGGACAAACAAGAGAAACCAAATTTTCAACCACTGGAGAATGAAGATGGACAGTTATTCTACATTGCACAAAGAAGGCTATGGAAACCAAGACAAGGTATTCCACATGACCCTTTAAATTTTAATACACCATTTCTAGTTGGTAATCAAAATTTCTCTAGTTGGCACCCCCATCCTTGGCCAAATTCCCAAAACCAATAGAAAAACCCTCACCAAAATTGGAACCAGCAACAACCAAATGTATGGCCATAGTAAAATTTTCAAGGCTCTAATTACAACCCTCAATGGCTAGTACAGAAAAATAAATGATAGCCACGATGGAAAAAGGGCAGCAATGGCAAAACCAAAATATGAATTACCAAAATCCTTTGTTTCCTTCCCAACCACAACAATAAGCCATTATTCCCAATCCATCAAACCCAACATCTCAACCACCAACAACACCACAACTACCTGTCCAACCTGCACCTAACCCCAATAACAAGCCTTTCCAACATGCATACACTAATGAAGTTATTCAATACCCTACTTATGGGGTAGAGGTGAGTGATGTCCACCTCAGGTAAGGGAAAATAATGGTTGGGCCTTCATCCCCTCAAATTACTGAGATGGTGGATGAGGAACCCATTGCAAAAGCTTTAGACAATTCACCTCTAGATCCTGAGTCAAATCAAGTAAACCAGACTATTTCAAGTCTAGATCATCCATTCCTTGAGCGTTTAGCTATTCCAAGATATCAAAACCAAGCTAAGATTGACCTATTGGGTTAGCTAAAGGATGTGAGTATCAAAATTTCCCTCATTCAAGCCACCAAGGAAATTTCAATTTACACCAAAACAGTAAGAGACTTTTTACTTAAAAATACAGGGAGGAAGAGGAAGGATCCTCAGATAGTACATGTTTTAGGGAACCTTGCTAACATTATGCTAGGGAATATAACTGTCCCTAAATATACATGTTAGCGAAAGGATTTCCCTTTGATAAATATGTCTAAAATTAACAACTCTCTTTCTCATGGTGCACTAGGGCCAAACCACTAATAGCTCTAGAAATGTCACAATTGCACTTGTGACTTTCCTCAAAATTTAGAGATACACCTCCCTCGTGTGATTTAATAGATAAAAAATGTGCTTTTAACTAGAAAGCAATAAAGTTGACAAACATCAGCCCATAAAAATGTTGCTAATGTGAAGTGATATTTATAAGGTTATTAATCAACTAGCACACAGACCAAGATGACCAAGATGACGAATGACTAATGTAAATGAAATAGAGAAACCTCATAATTGCAATAAATGAAATAAATGTTGTAGGAAATATTTCACACAAAAAACATAATCCTATTATGCACATGACACATAGATCAGTACAATTAGCATTACATTCACACTCACAACTCACAAATTGTGAGCTATTACAATATGAAATGAATTCAAAACTAAATGAAAAATGTTCCTCCCTCAACTACAAAACAATGTACTCTTTATGAATTGAACCTTCATTACATTGTTCTCTACCCAAATATAGAGGTATTTTTCCCTTCTTGATAGTTACTAATCAGTTGCAAAATGTGGTACCACTTTCTTGCCACTTAAATATCATCTTGAAAATTGATAACTGGAAAATAATGAATAGTCAAAATGATTACATCGCTAATGATAAGACTTTAGGCAATTTTTGAGCCCCTGCAGACATCAATTCTTGTGCAATTTTCATGCTTCACATACTAAGCATTAAATAAATATCGCAGAGGTGCAATGGAAACACAAGTGCAAGTTTTCCAACTGAAAGATCAATTGGGAATATAAATTAAATCTTGGTCACATCAACAATTAATTCAATCACATTGCCATCCTATGACCTTGATCATCTTTAGCTCAAATTTCTCGCCAACCTTCTATAAATTCAACAAGTACCACTACACTCCACCAACCTGAAGTTTCAAACATGGCGAGTGCTCAGAAAGACAGAATGTCTATGAATGACTTCATTTTCATTGAGGAGGTTGAGTGCAGCCCCCTTTTCAGGCATTTATTTGACTAGTTGAAAGAATTTTTCATTATCTAGAGTGAGGTTGAAGAGGAGGTATTGCACAACATATTGGGAGAAGCATTTGTGAACCAAGTACATGTGTGAAATGCTACACTCCTGGAGCATTTTGTGTATACTATTATTTGCACCTCTAGATGTTGTGACTAGGACATGAGAGCAATAGAGTGCCTAGTTCTACCTGAGTTTCTCCACTAAGTCAATATAGTCATTGTTGGTCTCAGCAACTACCCAAGAAGTGGACTGGTGGGCGACGCTATCTACATCGCAACTACAACCCAAAATGAAATCACTGAGGAAGCAGTGACTCTTCTCTATGCAGGATTGGTGAGGAACAACATGGGGCTATTTGCCTAATTCCTATAGCCTTATGAGAACCTGTTGTCACCAACCCAGATAAAGTGCCTTCAAGTGGTGGTGGAAGCAATTCGTGTGCTCATGTCTGCTTTATGTGCCTGAATAAAATGTCATTCTAATATTCCTAGTTTTATAATCGAATAGTAAATTTTGTATTTCCACCAATATATATAGTAAAAATATAGAGTTTTACAATTTTGGTGTTGATATTCTCTTATGAGAAATTGTGTCTTTTATTTTGTTGTCATTCACTATATCTGAATGGAATCTACCATTTTCTCTTACATTAATGGGTTTTTCGCTTTAAAACTGGAATGCACCTTAACAAAATGAACTGCATTATTTTTCCCTTAATTTCTTCTAGAACCTATTCTCAGGCGGTAAAATGAGTTCTTAAAACCAAACAAGACACCACCCACGATTATTGAACCACTTAAACTCCCACTCAGGCTTGAAAGACTTTGAAGCCTATCTTTGATGGTCTATTCAACTAGTTCATGAACCTTAAGTACAGACCACTGACCTCCCAAATTGAAGACTTAGAATATTCAGGGAGGTTAAAATAATTCCATAAAACACCACCCATGAGAAAATAGAGAAGTATAATGGTGAAGGCAGTTAGAGGGGAAGTTAGACAAACTAGTGAAATCACTACCCAAGTTGAAAATACTTCACAAAACACCCCACAGCTTAAGACAACCAAAATTTTGAAATGGGGATGTCAATTTTTAAGGGCGAGGATTGAAATTAGATTAAAAATATAGACCTTGGAAGTCTAGTAGTGGATGTTAAGATAAATGGATCCCTTATCAATAATACCTTGATTGACTTAGGGGCAGCCATTAATGTCATGACTAAGGAGACAATAAAGCTACTACAGCTAGTAAACCATAGACCTACACCCACTATTTACCATTGGTAAATAGGTCAATAGTGAAACCTAAGGGGATTATTGAGGACTTAGTCATAGCATTAGATTCATGGGAATAGCCTGAAGATTTCATAGTCTTGTAACCAAAGGCCAACCTTGTAGGATATCCACTTATTTTAGGAAGACCATGGTTAGCAACAGTTAATGCATTTATAGGTTGTAGATCTGGGAACATGATAATATCAAATAGAATTGTGACTAAGAATTTGGTCCTCAATCCACCAGCCTAGCCTCATGAAAGTCTAGAACAAACTATATGGACTACCTTGGATGAAGAAGACCACTATTCCCTGCAAAATCTCATGACTATTAAAAGTGGCCCCATGTTGAAAAATCAAGATGAGGATGATTTAATTGACAACATCATGCAAAATAATTGTGGTAGGGACTTGCAGCAACAAGACTGTCTTTCATGTCTACAAGATCCACTACAAAATATTATACCTAAAAATTCATTAGAAGTACCCAGCTTTTCCATTCTTTATTGCCACAACAATGTGTCCCAAACATTAATGCACTTGACCTTTCATCTGTACAATTAGCATCCAATACATTAGAAATCATGCCAGGTAAAATTTTGAATGTTAACAATGGATTAACTGAAGAACAAAAAAATTCCCTAAACACTGTTTTGCGGGCACATGCAACAGTCTTTTCATGGGACTACCATGACATGAAGGGGATTGATCCAGACTTGTACATGCATAGGATCTACATAAATGATGGTTTCAAACCAATTAGGAAACCCTAGAGAAGGATGAATCTTTCCTTAAGATAAATAGTTAAAATTGAGCTACAAAAGTTACTTGATGCAGGCTTCATTTACCCTATTTTTGATAGTCAATGGGTGTCACCTCTAGTTATTATTCCTAAAAAGGGGGGAAAATGGAGAGTATGTGTAGACTATAGAAAGCTAAACACAACCACTAGAAAGGATCACTTTCCACTACCTTTCATTGACCAAGTGATTGATTCCTTAGTAGGTAAAAAGTACTTCTCCTTTCTAGATGGATTTAGTGGATATAACCAAATAAAGATAGCTCTAGAGGACTAGAATAAAACCACATTTACATGCCCTTGGGGCACATATGCCTATTTTTTTCTTCCCTTTGGACTTTGTAATTCCCCAGCCACTTTCCAAAAGGAAATGCTAAGTATTTTCTCAGATTATGCTCATGACTCCATGCAAATCTACATGGATCATTTCACTACCTATGGAGAAACATATCAAGAAGAACTAAACAATCTAGAGAAGCTTTTGAAATGGTGTCATGAATGCAATTTATCCCTGATTCATGAGAAATGCTTCATGATGATGACCCGAGGGATTGTTCTAGGAAATTTTAGATCAAGTGAAGGAATTCAAGTGGATCATGATTGAGATAATCTCCACACTCCATGTACCATAGAAAAAAAGAGATGTAAGGATTTTTCTAGGATATGTAGGCTACTATAGAAGATTCATTCAAGACTTCAAAAAAATTACAGCACCTTTATTTTTTCTACTCACCAAGGATATATAATTTGAATGGACCACAGAATGTCAACACTCTTTTGAAGCACTTAAGATAGCCTTGACAAAAGCACCTGTCTTGAGAGGGCCAAACTGTACATTTCCTTTCCATATGCACATTGATGCTTATGTCTTTGCTATAGGAGTAGTATTGGGACAAAAGGAAGGTAATAAGGAGTATGTTATTTATCACATCAGCAGTAATTTACAAGGAGCATAACTCAACTATACAATTATAGAAAAAGAGATGTTGATAGTTGTCTATGCAATAAACAAATTTAGACACTATATCACAAGGTACCCAATCTTTATCCACACTAATCACACTACAATCATATATTTAATGAATAAACCTATGGTTGGAGGTAGACTAGTTAGATGGTTACTCTTACTAAATGAATTTGATATAACCATAGTGAATAAGCTTGGGAAGGCTAATGTGGTGGCAGATTTTTGTCTAGATTACCAACATAACTAGAAGAAGGTGTTGTGGATTGTTCTTTTCCATATGAGCATTTGTTTGCTCTCAATGTACACACACCTTGGTTTTCTAACATTGCAAATTACTTAGTAGCAGTAAAAATACCATCACACTTCTCTCCTAGAGAAAAGAGATAATTGGTGCACAAAATCTTTCCATATTCAAGCACAAAAAACCTAGACTAAAATAAGTGGATATCTTACCTTCAATAAAATAATTCAAGGCATTACAATTTACTAGAGATATACACTTATTTTACGCCAACCTTGCATGATATCCACTTATTGAAGTCAAGGCATTAAAATTTGCTAGAGATGGGAATGTAGCTAAATTCATATATGAAGACATCTTTACCAGGTATGGAGTACCTAGAGAGATTGTGAATAATCAAGGTCCCCAGTTCACTTCAAAACTCATTTCTAAATTGGTTAAATAATATGAAATCAAGCATAAAAAATCAACACCTTATCACCCCCAATCCAATGGGAAGGTGGAGGTTACAAATAGAGAGATTGAGAATATTCTAACTAAAACAATGTAGATTCACAAGAAAGACTGGGCAGCCAAATTATCTGAGGTAGTATGGGCCTATAGTACAACATGGAAAACAACTATAGGTTTCACACCTTATGAGTTGGTGTATGGTAAAATAGTAGTTCTACTAATTTAATTTGAGTACAAGACACAAAATAACGGTTGAACTAAATATGGACTTGACAACAACACAAAAGGAGAGGCTACACAATTTGAATGGGTTAGATGAAGTTAGAATCGAGGCCATGCATCACACAAAGATAGTTCAAAAATGGAGAACTAAATGACATGATCAGTTTATAAGGACTAAAGAATTCAATGTGGGTGACTGGGCTTTATTATATGATTCCAGATATAAAGATTATAAGGGGAATCTAGAATCCAAATGGTTGGGACCATATGAAATACATCAGGTTTTTTCAAATGGAGCAGTTAAATTACAAACCATAGATTATGTTAGATTTTTACTATTGGTCAATGGACACAGACTAAAAATTTACAAGAAGTCAACACAGAAAAATTATTTCCTTCTTTCTCTAATCCATCAATATGATCCAAGTAGTGATTCTAATACAGACATACTACCACAAGTTGAAAACTTAGTAGAAAATACTACATGTCCTCAAAGTGACTCAGTAGATGAGCTACATAGCTCACCTCCTAAGGTCATCCAAGGATAATTCCTTATCCCACTTCACGTGCACACACTGCACATATGAGATAATCAAAAATTGTTTTCAAGAATACTCCATGATGTAGTAGGGACTTGTAGCTTCATGATTAAAGTTGCAACATTTTAGATCAGGACCTGTTATTGAAGGTACCTATAGCACTTGCCTTTCAGTAAATTCAAAAAATTGTAACAAATTCATTGCATATCATCCACATTCATTCCACTTTTTTCTCACACGCAACCATCAGCCTTTCATATCAATACATGTAGCTTAACCACCCCATTCCATGTCGCTTATCTCAATTTTCATGCATTTGAACAATCACTTCATCTTCCATGAACCATACATTTCACAACCTTTAATTCAAATGTTCCAACCTGTCATTTCCTCTATCCCATAGCAATTAACCAACATCAAATCAAACTCAAGCAGTAGACACTCTTACAAATGCTTCACATGTGTGGAGTTAAGTCATCTAAAGCAATAGGTACGCATACTAATTTTCCATAATTAGCATAGATTTCCAATGCTTTTAATATGTCCTCGCATTTTATTCTACATGCTTTAAATTCATTAATCTTATTTTCATAACTAATAATCATTCCCTTCGCCTAGTAAGTACATTTAAGTGAGGTCACTTCAAGATTTTAGTTGGGGGGGAGATAGTATATTATTTCAAGGTTTTCAAATTTTTGCCATCAAAAGAAACGAGCACAAAAACAAACACGCAATCCCTTTTTTCCCTTTTTGCAACCTTTGTGCCATATGTTCCTTAATTCCAAGCCAATTTAAGTTGAATCAACTAAAATAGAGAAAGAAGATATAGCATTTGAAATTGCAGTTGAAGAAGTACAAGTATAGCAGACATAAAGGGTTGGTGAATTTGAATTGTGAGATGGATTTTGTAGAATTTGAGAAGAAAAAAGTAAGCTTATCCCATCATGGGAGGAGATATCGTCAAAAGGGAACCATTTGCACACCAACAGATATTGGAGGACAAATTAGTCTTTCCCATTTTCACAAGAGCAGGGTGGTTAGATTACTTCCTGAAGTTAACTGAATACAATGAAGATATGACAAGGCAGTTTGTAGCGACACTCCAAGATAATGAAGTCATTATCATAGGATTGAGGGTGGACGCTTCAGAGGTTGAAATTGAAAAGGTATCTATTCTACTAAGAAAATGATTTTAATTTCTTGCTAGAGAAAATGTAGTAGCTGCCAAGGATGAATTCAGGGAGCCTAGAGAAAACCTTGACTCATCAGTACAGGGCACCAAGAGGATGTCACTTCCATGGTTATGGGCTTCTTTTGCTTCTTACATTGTTAATTGCTTCTTACATTGTTAAATATATCACTTGTGATGGTAGACAATTCCTTCTATATATTGTACATTTTAAGCTTTTGAGTCACCTTCCTCACAATAGACTAGTTAATGTGCCTAATTTCCTCTATAATTTGTTAAAGAGAATGAGGTTTGAGTATCAAAGAAAAATAAATGATTCATCTCTGTCACATTATTGTGTGGTTACCTTGTTATTAAAGAGAATCCCTAGGGTTTTGTACCCACGTGTTCCCTAGGAGATATTTTTGATCTATGAATATATTAACAATATTCTTGAGGAACCAGTAGTCCCAAAAAACTTAGTCACCTGCTACTTCATTAAGAGAAATTCCTCCTATTTTTCCTGTTGCTTCACCTAACCACTGTGTCATAGAAAATTGGACCTTCTTGAGAAAAGATACAATTTAACGCATAATTAGACCCACTTTTGAGTCCCCTTGCATCATTTATCCTTCAAAATAGCATTTTTAGGCGCCTAAGACCCATTATTTTTTATCTAGAGGCTCGCTTCACCTAAGAAATCACTTAAAACCCAAAAAATGGCACTTAATTCTTTCATATCCCGAAAACCCACCCTCAAAAATCAATAGTGGGACTCATTCGCCACCTTGGGTGAATGAGTCCCCTCTGGTGGGACCCATTCGCCAAGGGTGGCGAATGAGTTCCTTTTGAGGGAAAATTCAATTTTGAGCAGGAATTTAATTCATTTGACTTAAATTTTTGGTGAATGTCGGCCTCTTAGGTCTAAATAATGGGAAAATTAGGTGTTGTTGCTTATAAATACTAATTTTTAATCATTTTATACATATTTTAGTCATTTCAAAAAAGCAATTTCTAAAGTCAAGTCTTCTACAACAAGTTTCATTAGCAAAGTTGAAGTTTTAGGGCAGCAAACTAGGGTTTTTGCAGGTCTTGAAGCTCACTCTTTAGGCCAATATTCAACATTGCAAAGGTTTGATGATGGATTCCTATGGTGAATCATGGAGAAGTATAGGTTGAGGAGATGAAAATAGCCATCAAATCACACCTAAAGACTTGGTTTCAAAGTGATTCCATCTTCCATTTTCACTCTATCTTCAGATTAAGGTTTACATTTCATCTACATTTCATTTGCATGTCATTTTATCTCCGTTTTTTTGTGTTGTAAGATTTCTAGGGTTGATATCTTGCATCATTCAAATCACATTTGCATTTCTTATTCTTACACAATAGAATAGGGTTTTTAACATGCTTCAGATTTTCCTAGTCTTTAACACATCTAAGGCTAGGGTTTTATGCATATTTTTCTCCATTCAAGGTTTAATTACCCAACTTGGGGTTTGACCAAGGAAAAACCCCCATTAGAAAAACAATTTTAAGTTGTTTTGCAGGAATTTTTTGAGATCCCAACTCAGGTTTCCATCAGGAAGTGTTGTACGGGTGTCAAGGTGCAGAAAATAGATTTGAAATTTTAGAAATTTAGAAGTGGATTGATTTGCCATGCATGGCGAATGAGTCCCTCATGAGGTTTTTTTTTGAGTTAGATGCAGATCCTGACACCCAGTAGACAGAAAACAACTTCTATGCAGAAAAACCCTGACGTGGGACTGATTCGTCCAAGGTGGCAAATGAGTCCCAGTCAACTCAAAATTAGATTTTTTCAATTTTCCAGATTTCTCTCTGGTCCTCTTCTACTTCTCAGGTGCACACATTCTAAGATCCTACTTTTTGTTTAGTTTAGTCAGCATTTTATTTCATTAATTCAAGCTTTTTGTAAACATCACTATGTTTTCCAACATTGCATAAATCTTAGGTTTTTCATTCATAATCAGTCAAATAGATCATCCAATTGCACTTAGATCATTCCATTTAGTCTAAATAACATCACACATTGCATAATTTGAGTGAACCTAGCTAGATCTTTTGAGTGGGGTTTATCTCTCTCCTTTTAGGTGAAACATCCTAAGAGCGTAAAAGTAGCCTATAAGCCCTACCCAAAAATCTAAGGTTCATTTTGGTGAACCTACATTTTGAGCACTTTACATTTCTAATTTCAATTGCATTTTTCATCTTAGACTTCATTTGCATCAACATTCAATTAGGATATTGTCTTGTTTTTGCATCCTAGGGTTTCTCAAATTGTATTCATGAAAGCATCATTTAGAGTTCAGTATTGCATCTCATCAATTTAAATCATTCCAAAACTCTGCATTTTGAATCTATCTCTACATTGTACAGACCTGGAAACCTTTAGAAAACTCAAAAAAAATTAGAAAAAAAAACATTAAAAATACCTCCCCTAGGACTCATTCGCCACCCTGGGCGAATCAGTCCCACTGTAGTTTTTGAATCAGAATTTCCATATTTTAGTTTATTGCATAGCACATTTCCATTTTCTACAGTTTCTTTTATGTTATAGTTCAATTTTTTTTTGTTTCCTTAGCATAAACTTTATTCTCTTTCATGGCATTTATGGATAGTCTTATATTTTTGCAAATTCCCTTTCAACTATTCGTTCCTAGTTCATTTAGATCAGATTCATCAATATAAAAACACAAAAATAGCAACATCAAAACAACCTTTCAAACAAATGATTCACGTTAGAAACAATATCTCATCCAAGCCTCTTAGTAGTGATTATGTTGACAAGTTATATGGAGTTCTTCAAGACTTCCTCTCACTCACTTCATCCTCTAATGCTTGCAATGAGACACCTAAAACCCTTAACAATAAAGTATCCCTCAAACCTTTTGATTGTTAGGACTTTGGTTTGTTAGATGAGGCTCTCCAAGACTTCATCTTGCATAAGTCATCCACTAAGGTTTGTTGTGAAAAACTCACGATAACAAACGTTCAAACCAATTGACAATAACTTACCCCTCAAACCTTTTAGTCATGATGATTTGGACTTGTTAGATTAGTCCCTTCAGGACTTCATCTCACTCAAATCATCCACTAAGGTTTGTTGTGAGAAATCTAAAACTAAGGATGTTAATTTAATTCAACCTCAACTCATTCTTTACCCACCCTTGCATAAACTTCATCCTTCTAATAAACCTCGATACACTCTTTACCCACCGAAAATCAATGTGTTGCAACAATCAAGTAATGCTACTGTTGCTCATACATATAATACCTGAAATAGTCTACAACCACTACAACCAAACCCGCCCTCTTTACCTTTACCCAACCTGCCTAGTGCTCCTAGCTTCATCCCACACACAAAGGAGTATGATCTTGTTGAACAATTAAATAATACTCCTACAAATATTTCCCTTTGAGATTTACTTCAGAACTCACCAAATTACCACACTATTCATAAAACAACCTTACGACATAATGCAGTTCTTCCTGGTACAACTCTGAATGATGTGGCATCTTTAATCTATAAAATGAATCAAACTAATCTTGACATCACTTTCCATCAACATGAGCTCCCTCCTTTGGAGTTGCGAAAAAAATGAAGCCTTTATGATAATTGCTCAATTCAATCGCATAGGTATCAAACAAACCCTTATTGACAATGGTTCTACCCTTAATGTGTGTAGTGTGAATCTCCTTGATAGATTGTACGTTGATAAGTCACAAATAATACCTGATTCTGTATCCATTTGAGGATTTGACAATACAACAAATCAACCGCTTGGGATAATTACTTTACCTATTACGGTTGGGGTGGCTACTTTGCAAACTCCTATTCATGTAATGCCTTATGATCTCTCGTATAATCTTCTTTTAGGCAGACCATGGATTCATGAGATGAATGCAGTACCTTCAACCCTTCATCGTATAATGAAATATGTCTATAACAATCACATTTATCAAGCTGAAATATACCCCGAGCCTAAAATTTGCTTGTACCTTGAAAAAGGAGTTACAAGTCCTCTAAAAACATTAATTCCAACATCCAATATCGAACCTCTTGAAATTGAACAAAATGATGAGGAATCGGTATCTAAATTATTTGGCAATGATTGGGGATCCTTAGAATTCACACCTTCATTTATGGTCGAATACATAATCACACAAAAGAAAGATGAGAAACAAGAACAACCAACAATCATGTCAACTCAAAATTATAAACAATCTTCTCCAACATCTATCTCCTATGTTTGGACAAAATTACAACATACACAACAAATTTTGATGAGAGAGATTATCAATCCTCACCTAATCCGACAGAAATGGAAAGACTTTATGGAAAAGGCTATGAACTTGTAAAAAAATTAGGATATATTGGCAAAGGGTGTGGAAAACATGAACAAGGTATTTGTGTTCCTATTGAACCTAATACGCAAGAGACAAAAACAAGTTTGGGATATTCTTTTTCTAAAATGACAAAAGCTACTCAATGACCATCTTTGAACATCAACGCTATTACATGTCAACCAAAACACCAACTCACAATTAAACATCCTGAATTGCTTGATATGAATGTACCACCGTCATGGAAGTATGTTGATAGTAATGAAACTTTGAAACAAATGTTAGGATTTTATGATCACACATCCTCACCTACTTCCATTAAACAAATTCCTCGTGCTATGATTGTTACCAAGAAAGAAGAAAGTAATACCACTAAAGAACCCCATGAGTCTAAAGTTTCTAAATCTAATGCACTCCCTTTAGGAGATACAATTGATGTTCCAATGGACATTGATGATAAAGACAAAGTTATTAAGATTGGGAAGTGCCTTGACGATGAAGAACAAGAAGACACTACAACTTTACTTCATGATTTTCTTGAAATTTTTGCTTGGAAATATTCTGATATGCCAGGAATCGACCCAAAAATTGTGAAACACAGCATTGTTCTTGCTGAAAATGTTAAACCCATTTATCAAAAGATATGAAAAATGCATCTAAATATATCCTTGCATGTTAAAGAAGAGCTTGAAAAACTCCTTGATGTGGGATTCATTCGACCTATTGATTATTATCCTTGGATCTCAAACATTTCCGTAGTTGCTAAACCCAATAATCATATTAGGATATATACGGATTTTCGTGACTTGAATAAAGCTTCTTTAACAGACAACTTTACACTTCCTAATATTGACATGATCATGGACTCAACTGTTGGACATGCTTTGTTGTCATTTATGGATGGATTTTCTAGTTATAATCAAATTCTTATTAATCCTCAAGATCAATACAACACCTCCTTTACAACTATTTGGGGAACATTTTGTTGGGTTGTGATGCCCTTCGGTCTAAAGAACACCCACGCAACTTATCAATGAGCAATGGAATTAATCTTTCATGATTACATTCATAAAGTTTTAGAAGATTATGTAGATGACATCCTAGCTAAATCTTTAACATGACAAGACAATGTAAATGTTCTTTGAAAAATCTTTGAACGAATACATAAATACAATATGTGCTTAAATCCGAAAAAAGTGTGTCTTTGGCATAGATAGTGGTAAAATTTTGGGGTTTATCATTTCTCACAGAAGCATTGAGGTGGACACAAAGAAAATTGATGCAATTATTAACATGCCACCACCTAACAATATTTCTCAATTGTGAACGTTACAAGGTCGAATTCAAGCTATTTTTCATTTTGTTGCATCTTTAGCAAATCGCACATTACCTTTCATGCATCTTCTCAAAAAGGGTGTACCTTTTGATTGGGATGAGAATTGTAAACAGGATTTTGAGAGTTTAAAGTAATACCTTGCAACTCCACCTGTTTTACAACCCACTGTGCCAAACAAACCATTTATCTTGTACATCGGTGCATCTGCCCATGCTCTTGCAGCATTGTTGTCCCAACAAGATGATCATGGGAAAGAACACCTTGTTTATTACATTAGTCGAACCTTAATTTATTATGAAACTCAATATCAACCAATTGAAAAGAAATGTTTGGCTCTTGTATTCACTACTAGTAAGTTATGACATTACTTACTAAATGCTGAAATACAAGTCATAACAAAGTTTGGTCCTATTAAACATCTTTTCACCAAAATAAATATTTGTGGTCACTTAGCTAAGTGGGTGATGTTGTTAACTGAGTTTGACCTTAAGTTTGTTTAACAAAAATAAATCAAAGGACAAGCCTTAACTGATCACTTAGCTAATGCTCCTTCCCCTTTTACCCTACCTAATCATGACTCCTTTCTTAATGATAATGTCTTGACCACTGATATTAAACCATGGGAATTGTATTTCGATGGGTCTAAGTGTAGAATAGGTTTTGGTGCTAGAGTGGTATTGCTTCCACCCGACAGAAAACTTCTTCCCTTGTCTTATTGATTAAATTTCCTATGCACAAATAACAGGGTCGAGTATGAGGCATTGATCGTAGGTTTGCAAGCTACTTTAACAATGGATGCTAAACATATCAAGATCTTTGGTGATTCACAATTAGTTATCAAACAAATAAATGGTACATATCAAACTAAACATGACAAGTTATCAAAATACAAGGATCTTACAATGAAACTATTAGAGAAGTTTGAATCATTCACCATTGATAACATCCCACGAAAAGACAATAGACATGTGGATGCAGTGGCGAGTGAAGCCTCTCTTATATCCCCACACATTTCTTGTTGGAATATGGCTTGTTTGATGGCATGTGGCTTCTAGTGTTGTCATTGATGGAAACCTAAGTCATCCTTCTGGTTTGTAGACCAAGATTTATCCATACCGGCAAGATAAGTAAATATCATATTTTTACCAGCAAAAAGTATGAAGAATAGGGTATTCGGTTAGCATATTGATCTATACGCCTCACCGGATCATCATTTTGAGTTGTGGATATCCGAGAGATTTTTTTAAGCATCTATACTATCTTTTTGTTAAGTTTTGTGATGTTGCATTAATCAATGTATGAGTTAGGAGATCCGGTTGGATGCTTTGGTAGGATGTTTTTCTGTTAATTTGCTCATTGCGGCTGACTTAGTGAATGTTGCATGTCGCGGATGTATAAGGAGTAATTGATTATTTATTTCTTGTGTTGGTTTTTTTTTTTTGAGTTGTATCTATAGTCTAGCCAACTTGTGTGGGTGCGCATTAAATTTAATTTGTGATTTGAGCCGACCATTGAAGGATATTTCATGTTTTGTTAAAGCTGACTTGAAGCGATGAAATATTTGTTAGCAAATATATATATATATGAGATCGGTAATTAATTTTGTGTGGGAGAAGCAAGTGTGAAGGTGTGTGAATGTGTGTGAAGAGCAGAGCAAATGTATGTGCAAGTATTAGAAGGGTGATTGAGCAATCTGTGCATAGTTTCAGAAGAGCAGAAAAAAAGAGAAGAGTAGAGCAGAGCAGAGCAGAAATACAAAATCAGTCAGAAGGGTTGAAGATCGTCTACTGAGCTTCATTGGAACTGAATCCAAGAATTTGGAGATGCTATCCTCTCAATTCAATTTTTTTTGTAATCACAAACATTTTGTAAGGTAATCAACCTTCCTTATTTTGAGCAGTGAGCTCTAGGTAGCGTACCTGAATGCATGTGCATTCCCTTTTATTCATACTTTTAACAAAGTATAATTGTGGATTAATCTCCACCGTTGTTTTTCCCCTAATAGGGTTTCCACGTAAAAATATTGGTGTTATGTTGCTTTGATTATCTTGTTCATGTGCTTGCATCTTTATTTATGTTTATGTGTTGTAAATAGTTTAAGATCTAGATTTAAATTTTAAATTTGTTGAACACTGATTCACACCCCCCCTCTCAGTGTTCCCTGAGTCCAACAGTTCCTTCCACAGACTTCACCTTTGTTATACATCCCATCATGAAACCTTCAATTGATACTCTGATAGAAGACATTTTGGAAATAGCTCAAGATGACTCGTTCAAATGGTATGATACAATATATAACTATTTAAAATATGGTACCATTCCCAAACCTACAACAACAAATGCTCGAAAGCGTTTACGCAAACTAGCAACTAAATACGTGATCCTTTCCAATGCATTGTATAGAAGATCTTTCAATGGTCTCTTACTACGATGTCTTAAGGATTCTGAAATCCCTCTAGCACTTGAATAGGCTCATGCTGGTGCCTGTGGAGGTCATTTTGGAGGTCGGTCGTTAGTGCAAAAACTTATCCATATGGGTTATTATTGGATACATATGGAAAAAGACTACTTCACTTATGTTAAAAAAATGTCACAAATGTCAAGAACATAGCAATTTGATCCATGCTCCTACTTCTGAGTTTCATGCCCAAGTTCCCATTTGGTCATTTCCAGTATGGGGGTCGGATCCTATTGGAAAAATTTCATCCCCCTCTTCTATTGGACATACATTTATCATAACCGCAATAGACTATTTCATGAAAGGGTGGAATCCATTCCTCTTCATTCTACAAATTTTGAAGTAATTTGTCATTTCATTTTGAAACACATAATTGCTCACTTTGGACTTTCTTCTACCATTTTTTCCGATAATGGAACCCCATTTAGGGTTGACTAAGGACACATGTCATAAAGGACATGGGGAAGAGAAAAGGAATTTAATATTCCTTGGAAGGATAAAAGGAATTAAAAATTCCTTGAGAGGTTGATTAGGCTAGTTAATGAAGGATTAGAGGATAGTTAGGTGGCTAAGAGGGATTAGAGGCCAACTTGCAAAAGTTGGAGGATGTGACACATCCTAATCCAAGATTAGGCATGTGCACATCCTAATGATGGGATTAGAAGAAGGATTAGGATAAGATAAAAATGATGGAGGATGTGACATGAAGGGAATTAAATAAATGGAATATTTATTTAATTCAATTGATGGAAGGAGGATTGAAGAGATAAGGTATTATTGATTAAATACCTTAGGGATTTGGCAGAATTAAATATATTAATTAAATAATAGTAGTATTACTTAATTAACGAAAATAAGATGAAAGAGGATGAATTTGGATAAATTAAGTGTCCAAATTTAGACATCTACAATGGTCTGGTGCTTATGTCTTAACACAGCTTGACGGAACATCCCTTAAAAAACCTATTAATGCCACGCATTTACGTCGGTATTATCTCTAACCCCTTTGAATAGTATGATTGATAAAGCAGTGTTGTCTAAAGTTATATGATGTAATTCTAAATAACTTTCACATTGCTTCATTCTTGAAAACTAATTTTGTGTTTGTCTTGAACACTAAGGTAATTATTTAAGTCCATTTTATAATTACTTTAGGATTCATGCTATTCATCTTTGTGTTATGTTAAGTTAGATCCTTATATGTGTTATAGGTGTATTTAATTTAACATATTCTCTTCTAATAAAAAATGTTGTATCTACAATAAAACTAAAATATGTTTTAAACTAGATCACATTAATCATGTTAAATCATGTAGATATTAATTGAATACTTCTACCATAAGTCATTTAATTAATCACACTGCATTTAACATTTCAACAAAAAGAGACACATCATAATAACACCAAATGTGCATGTCTATATATATATATCAATTTTTTATGTACATCTCAATATCATATACAAAATCACATAGGTCTGTGAGAGCTAGATCCCTTGGGCTCTGGTACTTAAGATCCGGTCCCTAGATGTCATGAGACAGTCGTGTGTGATCGTGACAGTGAACTGTCAAGTCTAAGTGCATACTCCAGACCCTATACTTGACCAACAGCCACAAGATGCTCCTCTGCCATTTGATCCCTCTCCACTCATACCTGTGCTAGCTCTGCATGCAATCTCTCAACCTATGTTGAGGTATGTGATGTTTATCCTGCACTCTTAGCTCGATGGAGATGTCTCCTCACGCTCTCGTATGCTACCCATAGCCTCGTAAAAGGTTTGAGCGACTCTGGATCCTCCATGATCAGTGGGGCCACGTAGTCAAGATCCATCTCCTCCTCATTGATGGAAGAAGGCATTATCTCTATGGCAGCCTAGCGATAGAACTCTCACCAGTCTCTTGTTGCTCCTGCAAGATAGACAATGTACACAATTATTAAACATCATCATGATATATATATATACACAAAGCATAAATTACTAAAGTACATGCATAAAATCAAATGTCATCACCTATGTCTCCATTCAGATGAGGAATGTCAACCTCATCCTCTCTGGGGGGCATGGAGGAAGTGCTAGCCTCTCTTTGACTTTGGGTGTTGATGTCTACTGTAGCTATTGCACGAGATCTAGTCCTATAAGTGTGTGAGGACTCTCCATGCTCGTACTGATCCTCAATAGCTACCTCATCACCCTCACTTAGGGGTGGCTCCTCCTCATAATCCTCTCCTCATCCTCCCCTACATCCTGGTCCTCATAGTCAGGAACAGCATCTAACAGGTACTCATCATCAATAACATCAATACAAATATATGTCGACTTGTACCGTACATCCTCTACTTTTTCCTCTAGCTCATCCCCCTAATCTATTGTTGGTCATGCATCACCTGTAGGGAAATCCATGGGGAACATAGGAGTTGGTCATGTAAATGACCACCACTCCTCGTGCTCATTTGTGTTTTCAACATCATCAGCGTCAGATGTTGGTGGTTGGTCGTGATCTAAATTATCAAAATCACTCTCATGAACATGATCTATAATAAGCTGAACAGTATCACCCAGCCTCTGAGCACTCCGCACTGATCGCCTAATGAAGGGGCACACCCTTGGTGGTGTCTGCGCTTGTCCAAACTATCGCATGACTCGCCCATAGTAGAAAGGTCATACAATATAGTCATGCCTCCCAGCTAAATACTTTTCCATCTGCATCCTCTGTAGCTATCATGTGGGATCTGGCCACTATAGAGTGAGTAGATAAGGTCTCCATAAGATCTCATCTCCCTCTAGCTAGTCAAATCTCACCCTCCAAAAGTGTAAATCCCTGTACTTCCATAGGCATTATAGGGGACAGTTGAATGCTCGTGGATATCCTGCAGCTATAGCACAAGGGAATTTGGCAGGCCTAGTGCACATAATATGCTCAAGGCACCACACCTGCAAAAGTGTACATTGTGCCATACTATCGATCTCTCAAAATACAAACCGACCAAGATCATAATATAAGTGTGCTAAAATGCAAGATCATAATATAAGTGTGCTAAAATGCAACGGCCCCAAGCATAGACTATCCTCTGCTCATACATCCCTCAAATCAAATATAGCAGTCCACCATCTAAGTGTTCCACTCGTCCATCCAGATTGAGAACAAGAGCCACTACTGTGCATAATAATCCATCTAACAATAGAAGCTCGTGAATATAGGAGCATGGGAAGCTCGATCCATTTTCTAACTCACTCGCCGTGAACAGGTCCACCCAGGAAATACTGCAAGTCCCTCTTCTTCTCGCAGAATGACTGATCCCCCTGGAAACATACCCGCTCTCCCCGAATAGGAACTCGGAGAATGTGGTGTACGTCCTCGAGAGTGATGGCCATTTCCTCGGTGGGAAGATGAAATGTATAAGTATCGGCGTCCCAACGTTCACACAAGGCCATAAGCATGGCGTCATGGTATCTCATAGGTGGCATAAGATATTCCCAATAGATACCTACTGACTCTAAATGCTATGTCTTCTCTACTGATAGTGTTGGAGCATGATCCCTCAGAAAAGTAAGTTGTCTTATCGTGACTGGGTGGAGACCTATCAAAATCATCACAAAATGCTATAAAATTCATCTAATCTCTTCAAATTTTACATATTTCATCATGCAAGTGTGCTAAATTCAATCTAGTGTCCTTTTCCTAATGGCCCGAGACACTTTAGAACCCTTTTAGGACACTTCGAAAAGAAATGGGACGCTTTGCGAACAAAAGGTACACTCTATGAAAAAAGGGGAAACTTTGTGAACTTTTTTTCCAAGACCCTAAATTAACCTATCCATGAATTAAAATCATTAAATTATTACAAAATCACAAGGCAAAGTTGCAGAATCAACTCACCTCATAATACAGCTCGCCGCATGCCACCTGCTCAAGAAGATCATTCAGCCGCGAAGGTGTGCAATCCTGTCTGCTGGACATTTTCTTCCCACTTGTCACTCTCAAGCTACAAGAAGGTAAAATGAATAGTAAGTGACAAATCACTCCTCTTTACCTCTTTTAATCCATTTTCATCTCTTTTTATTCTTATGCATTAAAATAGGGTTACTTTCTTTTAAGAATTAATAAAGTATCTCTTCTTCAAATCAACATAACGGGAGCTAGGGTAATCCATTTTTGACGTCGTTTAATGTGTGGGAATCATGATTCCGCACCCAACACCATCATTCATCTTTCATTATGAGGCATGGTACTTGGAAATTCCCTATGATATGATGTTTCTTATTCGATGTGGCTAGATTGCTACCTTGATTCCACCTCTATAAAGCAAGCGGAATCAAGGGGGCATACATCTACTCTCGAATTGGATTCCTAGGAGTTAGATAAAAGAATTTTTGGATAATTAACAAATATGTGTTGCAGGATGCGGTTCCTAATGTTGTGGTTTTACAGATAACTACAATGGGGGCTTTGTTCTCCCGTCTTTTGAATGAGTATCCTTTTAAGTAATAAATGCATCGTTTAGAATCCTTTAGCTTACATATGCACGTAGAGTCATATGGGTGCTAAAGTGGGGGCTAAATGTGTTGTAGAAAATTGGACCCTCTTGAAAAAAGAGACAATTTCATGCATAATTAGACCCACTTTTGATTCCCCTTACATCATTTATCCTTCAAAACAGCATTTATAGGCCCCTGAGACCCATTATTTTTTATCTAGAGGCTCGTTTCACCTAAGAAATCACTTAAAACTTGACAAATGACACTTAATTCTTTCATATCCTAAAAGCCACCTTCAAAAATCAATAGTGGGACCCATTCACCACCTTGGGCGAATGAGTCCCCTCTGGTGGGACCCATTCGCCAAGGGTGGCGAATGAGTCCCTTTTGAGGGAAAATTCAATTTTGAGTGGGAATTTAATTCATTCAACTTAAATTTACAGTGAATGTCGGCCTCTTAGGTCTAAATAATGGGAAAATTAGGTTTTGTTTCTTATAAATACTCATTTTTAGTCATTTTACACATCTTTTAGTCATTTCACAAAAGCAATTTCTAAAGTCAAGTCTTCTACAACAAGTTTCATTAGTAAAGTTGAAGTTTTAGGGCAGAAAACTAGGGTTTTTGTAGGTCTTGAAGCTCACTCTTTAGGTCAAGATTCAACATTGCAAAGGGTTGATGATGGATTCCTATGGTGAATAATATAAGTTGAGGAGATGCAACTACCCATCAAATCACACCTAAAGACTTGATTTCAAAGTGATTCCATCTTCCATTTTCACTCTATCTTTAGATTAAGGTTTGCATTTCATCTGCATTTCATCTGCATTTCATTTGCATGTCGTTTTATCTCCATTTTTGTTGTGTTGTAAGATTTCTAGGGTTGAGATCTTGCATCATTCAAATCACATTTGCATTTTTTATTCTTGCACAATAGAATAGGGTTTTTAACATACTTTGATTTTCCTAGTCTTTAACACATCTAAGGCTAGGGTTTTATGTAGATTTTTCTCCATTCAAGGTTTAATTACCCAACTAGGGGTTTGACCAAGGAAAACCCCCCATTACACAAATAATTTTAAGCTTTTTTGCATGAATTTTCTAAGATACCAACTCGGGTTTTCGTCAAGAAGTGTTGTACAGGTGTCAAGGTGCAAAACAAAGATTTGAAATTTTAGAAATTTAAAAGTGGAATAATTTTCCATGCATGGCGAATGAGTCCCTCCTGAAGTGTAGTTTTGAGTTAGATGCAGATCCTGACACCTAGTAGATAGAAAACAGCTTCTGTGCAGAAAAACCCTGACCTGGGACTGATTCATCCAGGGTGGCGAATGAGTCCCAGTCAACTCAAAGTCAGATTTTGTTAGTTTTCTAGATTGCTCTTTGTTCCTCTTCTGCTTCTCAAGTGCACACATTTTGATATCTTGCTTTCTGTTTAGTTTAGTCTGCATTTTCTTTCATTAATTCAAGCTTTTTCCAAACATCACTGTGTTTTCCAACATTGAATAAATCTTAGGTTTTGCATTCATATTCAATTAAATAGATCATCCAATTACACTTAGATCATTCCATTTAGTCTAAATAACATCACATTGCATAATTTGAGTGAACCTGACTAGATCTTTTGAGTGGGGTTTATCTCTCTCCTTTTAGGTGAAACATCCTAAGAGTGCAAGAGTAGCCTATAAGCCCTACCCAAAAATCTACGGTTCACCCGCAACAAGGGAGAACCAAAGGAGAAAAGTATGCAAAATTCACCACACACAGCATTTGATTAGCCTATAGCAAAAGAGGTCCATAAAACCCCAACTTCATCTAAAAATCCAAAAACCAGAAAGAAGAGGTGGTTCTTCTTCTATGACTTCAAAGGTGTAGAAAAATAATTCCACCCAACCAAGGCATTCACACCACTTGAAAGGAAAGGTGTCATGAGGGGTAGTGTTAAGAAGCAAGAAGAAGAAGATATTGTGATAGTAGGGACTGATTCAGAATTAAAGGACAATGTTTCTAAAAATGTGCATGTTCCCATGAAAAGGAAATGGTACATATCAACTACCTCTTAATCAAATTCAAAGGACATTTTTGTTGCAAAAAAAAACTAGTAAAAGAACCCCAAGTAGCCCTAACATTGAGGGTTATGAGTACACTGGGGGTGGTGATGAACAATTTTTAGAGAAATATGAGGATCTATTTTTAGAGGAAATAAATTAAGGAATTGCAAGAAGCACAGGAAAGGATTAAACAATTAGAAGAGCTGGTGAAAACTTATGGACAAAGGGACAAGGAAAGATAATTAAAAATTTAGGAGTTGGAGGAGAAATTGCATACTTATGGGCATGGATCCAAATTAGACTTGCTTACACAACTTGCAATTGTAAAAGTAGGAAACAAAGAGCTTGCAATTGAGAACAAAAGAACCCCTACTGTAAAAACTCCAACCTATCATACAACCATATCTCTAGGTTACCAACTATGAAAAGTCACTTAAGAATTCTCTCAACAAAAGGAGAATTGGAAGAAAGAAAAAGAAACAATTGTTTTAGAGCACACCAAAGTTTTGGAGAGTAAATACATTGCGTTGAAAAAGTTAACAGTCAAGCTTGAAGAAGTAGCAAACAAGACTGCTTAGATTGTTAGGTGTAAACCTCCTACTAAGACATGTTTTATTCTTACAGGAAAAATTCTTGAATTATAATTTTAGTAGGCTGATCAGTAATCTACCAATTCCAATGAGTAGGAAGTTTGATTTTCTTAATATTTTTGTTGACTGTATAGGAGCGAATTCGCACCCCTTATGCAAATTCCCCTTTTACACATCCTCACCTTAGAAAACCAAATCCGAAGGTGAAATTCCACATCAACAAGTTGCCTTCCTTCCACTTGGAATCTGTCCTTTGTGTCAATAAAATAATATTTGTCAGGGATGCGTGCGTGGCACACATATGTCCACACAGCGCGCTTACGTCCCTGATGGATTCCTGCATCTAAAGTTGGAAAAGGCGTTACACTTTCGATTGGAGTTGATCTGTAACATCCCTCTTTGACCAACAGACCCTAAAAATGGCAGATTCTTCCCTCTTCTCCTTCAAATTCATCCATTATTCATTCAACTCATTTTTTTTATCCATCTCTTTTTGCATTCTCAAGCATTCTTGGCCTTCACTTCACTCTCAGCAACACTTCAACACTCCATTGTAGCAACAACACTCCATCAACTCCAAAAAGCAAGTGTGAAGCAAGCCATTGCAACGTGGGCTTGAGGTTTTGCAAGACCTCCCTTCATCACAATTGAGGTTGTGGTGATTGTTCAAGCCTTATTTCTCCTCCATTAGCTAGTGAGCTCTTGGTGGATGTGGTAACGTTTCACTCCTCTCCTTTGTGATTTGGTTGTGTATACACCTAAAAACGGTCATGGCATTTAATTAACTAAATACTAGTTATTTAATTAATATTTGACTATGTATAAATAAAATCCCAATTTATTTATATTGTTCACCCTTTTCTAATTCTACAAATCTAAAATCATATTCTTCTAAATTAATTAAATAAAAAAATTTCCATAAGATTGTTTTATTTAATTAATTTTCACTAATCTTGATTAGGAATTTGAGTACATGTCTACAACTTTTTGTGCCACCTCACCAAGGTCACATGAAAATAAATAACTCTAATTTTTAATTAGAATTATCTTCAACTCATTTTAAAAAGCACATGGCTCATTCCTCACACACTTCCACCAATTTTGGAGCACATGACTTATTCCTCTCACACTTCCACCAATTTTGGAAGCACATGGTCTTCTCTTCCCACACTTGAATCTTTCATCCAAATGGCATGTTTCCCATTGGTCAAGAGATTATTCCATCCAAATGGCATGTTGTCTTTGGTCAAAGGGACAACATCTTGATTCTCTTCATCTTCACCATCCATTCTTCTTGTTCGAATCTAGATCGTTGATTATTGCCACCTCACTATATGCTTGGAAAAGGCTATAAATACAACCCTTGGGCATTGTATTTTGCATCCACATTTGAAGTAAAGTTATCATGCTGGTTTTATCATTGGAGCTTGGAGCATTTTGGAGTCTTATAGCTAGTCTTTACATCATTTTTTACTTTGCATTTACATCTTAGCTTTAAATCTTGCATCATAGTTGCATTTTATGTCCCATCTTGCATCATAGTTGCATTTTAGATTAGTTCATTTTAAGTTTGCATTTGAGCATATGTAGAATCATGCATAGATCATTCTAGTTCAATACCATAGCATCCACCTCCACTTGTTTATTTATCATAATCACCATCACCCCTTCATCATAGCATTCATCATCATTGTTTGCATATAGTTTCATGTAGGCATTTAGTTGGAATGCATTTTGAATACTAATCTCATTTCTAAAGTGTCATTCTAATAGCCTTTGTGCACATAGAAATCTGAGGGTCAAAAGGTTAAAATAATCATTAAGAATAGAGGACAATGAGACGTTCTTGAAATATTTAGTTTGTTGCAAATTAGAATGACTTGTTTGCTTTGAATCTTTAATGTAAATCGTTTCATTAAGGTTTGCGTTGATACTAACTTTACACATTTAACACACACAAAATGGCACCCATTGTTGGGCCTTGCCCCATTTATTACTAAATTGTTGGAAAATTTATGTTCACAGGTTTGGACGTGAGACTTTTGGAGCTTCTTGCACCCATTTTGGCGCCTTTTGCACCTGTTTTAGCACCTTTTGCACCTGTTTTGGCGCTTTTTGCACATTCTATGGAGCCTTTGGTCTACATTTTGGCACCTTTTTCTCATTTTGTGGCACCTTTTGTCTCTGTTTTGGCATCTCTTTCTCATTTTGTGGTGCCTTTTTCACATTCTGGCACCTCTTGTCTCTATTTTGGCGCCTTTTGTCTTTGTTTTGGCACCTTTTGCCCATTCTGTGGCACCTTTTGCACATTTTGTGGCACCTTTTGTCTCTATTTTGGCACCTTTTGTAGTTTAGCTATTTTTCACTAAATATGAGGGCTAATATTTTGTGTTGTTGTTTTCCAGGTTTCCCAGATTCACTATCAAAGACATTCTTATCAAACTACTGACATATTGTAGGGGCTGGAAGTGATTTACTTGTTTTCCTTTTGGTTAAGTTAGGAACATAGCTTAATTAAAAGGTTAATGAACACCATGTCTTTTGTGCTTGATGGATGGTAGGCATATGTTCTCCCCTTAATTGGGTGACCAAAAAGCTAGACCCATTCACTTTTGTGTGCGAGTGTGAGTTTAGTATATTGCATGTGTTCTCTCTTTATTCATGTGGAATAAAGATTCATTGAACTATGGGTATACTTGCTTGCTTTTGTTTATCTTAGATGGCCTTCCTTGTGGGAAAAATTAATCACCCAAGGGAATGACCCAACCAATAACACACTAAATCCAAGCGACTTCCAGCTAGTATATAAATGTGGATACTAGAACAAAGGCTAGTATCATGAGGATAGTTCCTACGAGAAAAGTAGCAATGGTCTCTTGCCACATGGATTATCCCCCACGAACGGAATGCCCACATTAAAATCCTTGTTATAGTTTGGCCAAAAACCTTTATCTATTCTTTGGTCCAGCAACAATCGTTGCGAAGGCATCCACATTCTCACAATTTTTAGTAGAGATGAGAAATATGCCATGGGAGATTCATGGGTATTGGTGCTTGGTTGCCCCGAGAAGTGCATGTCGTGGAGGGGAGCCAGTGGGGTCAAGCATCTAGTCATCCGCTAAGAATAAGTGTGATTGGGGTAAAACCCACGTGGAATCCAAAAGAATATAGTCTTTCACAACCTTAGGAGTGTACATTGCTTGATGTGTCTTTATCAAAGTGTTTTCAAAAAAAACAAAATGTCACATGTCGAAAGTGAAAACCCTGATTCAGAATTGCATTTAGTGAAAAAACCAAGTCTCCCATTGGAAAATCAGGAAAACCAAGCATATTTTCAAGAAACTTTCAAAAAAACCAAGTCTGCACCTGTTCTGGCACCTTTTTTCTCTATTTTGGCACCTTTTCCCAAGTTGTGGTGCCTTTTGCACATTCTTTGGCACCTTTTGTCTCTATTTTGGCACCTTTTGCAAAACACAAAATAGTGACCTAGGTTCATCTCTTGCCTGACAGTCAATCTCATCTTGGGAATCCTCAGCAGTATTCAACCAGTCCTTAGGAAAAATAGAGTTTGAACATATGTGTTACCAAATCATTTCACGAAAGATTAAAATTCAAAAACCAAAATCCAAACCTCTTAGTCTAAAAGAACATCAAAAATGTCTCACAACACTCTGTGAATTTAGAGAGAAGTTGACTTTCAATTTCTACAAAAGAGCTTGCAAGAACAATCCTGAATTATACATCTTTTACTATTGTCAAAATCCAAGACTTTTCCAAATATTTGAGTACCTCATTTAGGAAGAAAATTTACCACCGGTTTCATAGTTTGAACCAAAATTTCAAAATTTTCTCAAGTCCAAGATCATTCCTTAGATACCTTAGAAGTATAAACGTGTTAAAATTGACCTCTACAAGTGTAATTTTCTAACCTAAACCTAGATCTAAACATCTCAAAGTTCCTAAATCATCAAAATCTATCATATCTTTGATTGTTAAGCCTAGTTTCCTCATCAGGATCTATCATCCTTTCATCATGAAACGAAGCTTGCTTAATTAGATTCACCCTAGTTCACGTCAATAGAATTTTTCATTCTATTTGAACTTGGGTAAACTCTTGGCACTATTCCAAACAAAGATTAAAGTTTAGACAAAGCATAACACTTGCATGCCCGTTCAAACAAGGTTGCAAAAATGAAAACTTAAGGAAAAAGGACTTGAAAATCAAAACATTGAAGAGTCAAATCTTGAAACTCCAACCATTGAAACTCCAATCATTGAGACACAAAAGCATAAACTCAAAGAATAAGAAATTGAAACTCAAACCACCATGGCTGAAATAGATGAGGATCAATTGAATGCTTTAGCTCATCAAATGAAAAACCTTCAACAACAAATCTGGGATATGCAAAGGGAAACAACCACATAAGGATATTTGTTGTCAAACATCTGTTCTTATCCATCTGACAGAAATACGGACATGACACCTTCTCCACCAACAACTACATCATCCAAGTTCAATTTCTTTGAATTCTTGAAAAACTTAAATGAGAAACCCAAATCAAAGTCTTCAAACACAAAGGATATTGAACAATCTTACCATGTCATGCATCTATCTTCATCTCCCATAAGTCAAAATAAATCTCAGGATTCTTTCACCCAAGTTAACAATTCCATCCAACCACCTTCTTCTATCATATCTTTTGTATCCAATGATTCATGTCAATCTCTCAATCCAAACCATGATGTCATAGACTCCTCTACACCTCAAGATCAAAACATTCTTTCCACTTCATCCGATGATACCAAAATTCCACAAGTTCTTCCAATCTTTGACCAAGACCCCATCTCTCAAGAATTCTATGATGATCCCCTCCTTTCACTTTTCATCCACAAGGATTCCCTTCCATCTCAAGAGAAAAGTATCCTTCCAAGTCCTCCTTCCACTCCATATGATGAATCCATACAATCTCAAGATTTTGTTGCATCCCAGGAGCATGATAATTCTTTCATCCTATCTAATGATGTCCTACCATCCGATGATCAAGATATACTTTCTACAAAATCGCATGATTCCCTTCCTCATCAAGATCAAGATATGCTTCCATTCGAGGATATCCCTTCATTTCATGAGGATGTCCATCCTTCTCAAGATCAAGATATGCCTTTCATACCACTTCATGATGATTGTATACCTAATAAAGAGCAATCTACTCCATCTTCTACACCTCATACTTCTTTTCCAAGTCAAGATCAAAGTACCCCATCATCCCCATGTCAATATCCTATCACACCTTTACTAGCCATCCATGAACCCCACACCTACAAATTGGGATCCTCCACCTTCATCCAATCCAGTTTACTTCTAACACCTATCCTTTCATCCATATCATATCCTCCCCAAAATGGACTTGCATCTTGTTTCACAAACAATACATATCCCATTGGTAAACGAATGTGTCAAAGTATGAACTACAAAGGCAAAGGATTAGGCCTTCATGAACAAGGTATCATGGAACCCGTTTCTGTCCAACAAAATCCATATTACCACGGCCTCCTGGAACCCCTTTATGTCCAACAAAATCCATATTATCATGGCCTTGGTTATATGCCTAAGTATCCTAGTCCATTAAACCTACCATCTATCTTAGGTACTCATCCTAATCCACCAAACCTTCCATCTATCCTAGGTCCTCATCCTAGTCCATCAAACCTTCTATCTATCCTAGGTCAAGATCTTATCCTTCAAGAACAACAAAGGCACACATCCTTGATACCCTTTCAAAATTCTCCCTACACTAACTCATCCATAATACCTCCATATCATTCATTTCAATCCACCCCTCCCATTGCTATTGGAAGCAATTTGGGTATCAAATGTTAAAAGCTTCCATATAAAAATCCACATATGTCAAAGGATCAACATGTCTCCTCAAAGAGGCATGCAAAAATAAAAGAAAATTTGATCCAAAATCAAAGGAAAAATCAAAAAGGCCACAAAGGCCCATCAAAGCAAAAAGGAAATTTTCAAAGACCACAAAGATCCATAAATCAAAAGGAAATTTCAAAAGGCCACAAAGGCCCATCAAAGAAAAAAGAAAAATTTCCAAGGCCACAAAGGCCCATAAAGCAAAAAGAAAAATATCAACGGCCCACAAAGAAAAAATCAAAGTCAAAAATCATGTGGATTCCAAAAAGTCTCATAGAAGCAATAAAATCTAAATTGGCATCCAAATTTGCTAATCCAAAAGCTTCCTTCAATTTTCCATCTAAAAACCTATCGTCTTCCAAATCTATTTTTCCTCCATCACTCCACCATCCTTTAAGGTGTCTACCAATGTTGACCTTGCAATCCTTTCCATCTATCCATCAACAAACCTTTCCACCTCATATCCATTATCCAACATTCATTCCCCATTTTTCTCCTTTAATCCAAACCTTTGGATAAGTCCTTAGTTCTTCCATCATACCTTTGATAGGCCAACATTTATGAGTCTAATCCCCATTGCCATGGTTTATTAAAGGGATATTTGGTCGTGAAACTTGATGCTTAAGTCCTTCTTCCATCTTCCTATCATGCATATATTATCCTCCACATTTCCCATCTTTGATCTTGACAAGGATATGGATCTTCTTGAACATCATATATCTTATCCTATACACTCTATCCATATCTTTCGTACCATATCCTTCACCTTATCCATATCCCATCATTCTTTCTAAATCCCATTATTCTTCTTGTCCTTGGTCTTGATGAGGAATAGGGGAAAAATACTTGGGCCTTGTGTCTATATCTTATCTAGTGGATCTTGATCATCCCATTCATTATTTTTATCCTCGCTTTCTTACATTCCATATCTCCTAACTTATCAAAATCCATGTCATCATGTCCCTTTGCAACCTTGAATCTTATCATGTAAATCATATTTGAGCCGAGTTGTAAAACATTATCCAATCATCATATCTTTTGTCAATCAATCATCAACAATCATCAATCTTATCATCATCATGCCTTATGGAAACAATCATTTCTAGCATCTTAATCAATCAACCATTATCATCTTTCGACAAGAGATATGTTGCTTGTGTGACATGTTTTGCAGTGAATCTTTCATTTTGATCTATCATTTATCCATGGTTGCATTACCTCTATTGTGGGGCATCTTGTTTCTTCAATCTGTCATATCATATCATTTCATCTTAAATGTCCTTCAAAAAATCCAAAAAAGCAAAAAGATCAAAAAAAAAAAGAGCAAAAATACAAAAAAAAAAAAAATCAAAAAGATCAAAAAAAAATCTAAAAATCTAAAAAAGTACAATAAAAACTAGTGAAAACCTGGCAATAGGCGCTATTTGTGATAGGTTAGCTTTTCCATATATTTGAGAATCTTGACCATTCACTTTCACTATTCACTTTCACCATCCATCTGCCTATCCTTTGAAAGCTCCATGTACATATATTGGCATTGCAATCGTATCTCACCCTGGATTGGGGTCAAAATCCTGAACTCACTGGGGGAAAAAAAACTTTGGGCTTAAACCAACGGAAAAATAGTAGTAAGACAAACACAACAAAAATAATGATTAAAACGCAACCCAACATTGAACATTGATCACCATCATAAATGCATCAAACGTCCATATCATATTAAAATCTAAAAACAAGTCAAAAGTTAGTCAAAAAGTCAAAAATAGAGTCATTTTGTCAAACTACGTGGTCTTTGCGTATATAACGTAGGAAAGGCTCATCTTTGATCAGCCCCAAAGACCCCTAGGATAGGTCTTTAGGTTAGGTTCTTGGTCAAAATCTAATAAAACACCTAAAAATTGGAAAATTGAAAAATCCCAAAAACATCAGAAAATCAAAATCAAATCAAATCAAAAGGATGATGCTCTTCTGAATCATGGGTTTATCACATTAAACACAAATGTTCAATTGTTGTACTTTAATTTTTGTTATCATATCTCTGGAGCCCCTTGATGATGTATCAAACTAGAGGAGCCAGGAAGGAATATGATTTTTCTTTGTTTGTTGTCTATGAGTTGATCATTATTACTGTGCAAATTGTCTCGTGACGTGCTCTACAAAGTATCACTGATGACATTTCGAATTTGCATAGGAAAACGGTTAACTCTTGTATGTTTATGCAAGCAATGCTCAGGTCATCTCGGTTTAATTATACTTAGATGCTTGTCTTAACTTGCACTATCAAACATCATGGAAGTAGTACTCAGGTCATCATGGTCTAAATATACCATTGATGCTTGTATTCACTTTCAACATTTTAAAGGCCTAATGATGATAAAAAGCCTGACAAATTGGTTGTTACAAATGACAAATTTTGCATACAAGATCTGCATGGTTAGAGTAGATTGCATCCATGTTAGTTTGCATTTTTTTTTATGGGATTTCCAAAGCTGCAACAATGATGTTATCTCTTGCATTAAGGGATTGAGTACACTTGACATTGCCAAAAACACATCATTTTCATATAGTTACACATCACTTGCATTATCATCAATTAGAAAATATTCTCATTTAGTTGCATATCACTTGCATCATCATTGGCATACATTAGAAAACATTATAACATCATTCATCCATCCATACATCATATCATAATATTTGCATTGGAAAACACAAAAAGACGTGCGTCTCATTTACATAATCAAAATCATTTCATTTAGCGGCATTAGGGAAGTGGTTCACTAAGCTTAAATGAGTGAGTCTCTTCAGATTTCCAAAACAATTGGGAAATATGTCAGGTTTTGTGAAGCTTAATTTAACAAAGAATCAACTCACGACAACCTTCCCACAACTCTTGGAAGTTGGATAGATTCACTCATTTAAGCTTAAGATCCTAGAATTTTTGAAGCATTACAAATTTAGTTAAGCATAATCATTTGCATCACATAACCATATCATTACAAAACATCATCCACATCATCTACATAATCATTACATCCATATATAATCAATATAAGCATCGCATATCCTCACACATCATTTGCATAATCAAATCCATCTCCCATAGCACAAATATCATCATTGCATACATAATAAAATCATTAGTGCATACATCCCATAATGATCATCGAACTAGGCACCATCATACGATCATACATTCATCCATTCATTGCATCATTTATTTGTATCGAAAAAGAACAAAAACATAAAATGCATCACATTTCATTGGCATAATAGGATCCATCACATGTATCATATAGGCATCATTCATAAAAGAATCCTAGAATCATAACACGTCAGTTGCATCATCATTTGCATCCATAGCATATTATATCAACATATAGAACACCACATAGCATCATAAAATAGAAATCAAATGCATCCATCATAATCATCATGATCATCATCATATGAACATCATAGTCACATAGATCAATCATCATCATCATTGCATATCATATAAACCTCAAAATCATAATGTCAAAGTGTACAAGGATATCCGAGGATATAAAGAGATACATCAATATCAAAAATGGAAGTGTATCATAATGTCTCAAATCAAGAGGTACATCATCAAGTCTTAGTACTTTAATCAATCCTACGCTGGGGCATATCAATCAAAGATGATAAACCACATTGACTAATAATATCTAAATCAGCCTGCACTAGATGTGAAATCATGCCCCACGTCTTTAGGAAGTGTTCCCTAGACTGAAGAATTCTAAAATCCTCCTTTTATCATAACATATCATAAATCAGAAAGCTCATCAATCAATTCAACCTTGCCTATCATGAGGTTCATCAATCAATGCACCTCGCCTATCATGAGGTTCATCAATCAATTCAACCTCGCCTGTCATGAGGTTCATCAATCAATGCACCTCGCCTATCATGAGGTTCATCAATCAATGCACCTCGCCTATCATGAGGTCCATCAATCAATCAAACTATCATTGATCCTCGCCTATCATGAGGTTAATCATCAATCTATCATTGATCATTGCCTATCATGAGGTCAATCATTAATCTATCATTGATCCTCGCCTATCATGAGGTCAATCATCAATCTATCATTGATCCTCGCCTATCATGAGGTCAATCATCATCATCTTATCATTGATCCTCACCTATCATGAGGTCAATCATCAACTATCACATCAACATCATCAAATCAATCGGTTGAACGTGATCATCAAACATCAAACACAAGGAGGCAATATAAGGCATCAATTAATCAATCTGGTAGGCTCAATCTTCTTTTTTGGGAGATAAATCGTTTCTGCATCATAAAAATTTGCAAATAATCATCAAATCATCAGAAAATCATCAAAATTTCAAAAAAAAATCCAAAAATCCTAACAATTCCAAAATTCGTCGATTTATTTCCCGAGGGGGCATATATTCATCACCTAAAAATCAGCGTCTAGGGCATCGAAAAAAACTTTTATGGGCATCGGTATCAAATTTTTCTTTGAAGCAACGTGTAAACACATTACTTCAAAGAGGGGAAAAATGTATACATCTAAAAACGGTCATAGCATTTAATTAATTAAATACTAGTTATTTAATTAATATTTGACTACGTATAAATAAAATCCCAATTTATTTATATTGTTCACCCTTTTCTAATTCTACAAATCTAAAATCATATTCTTCTAAATTAATTAAATAAACAAGTTTCCATAAGATTGTTTTATTTAATTAATCTTCACTAATCTTGATTAGGAATTTAAGCACATGTCTACAACTTTTTGTGTCACCTCACCAAGGTCACATGAAAATAAATAACTCTAATTTTTAATTAGAATTATCTTCAAGTCATTTTAAAAATCACATAGCTCATTCCTCACACACGTCCACCAATTTTGGAGCACATGACTTATTCCTCCCACACTTCCACCAATTTTGGAAGCACATGGTATTCTCTTCTCACACTTGAATCTTTCATCCAAATGGCATGTTGCCCATTGGTCAAGAGATTCTTCCATCCAAATGGCATGTTGTCTTTGGTCAAAGGGACATCTTGATTCTCTTCATCTTCACCATCCATTCTTCTTATTTGAATCTAGACCGTTGATTATTGCCACCTCACTATATGCTTGGAAAAGGCTATAAATACAACCCTTGGGCATTGTATTTTGCATCCACATTTGAAGTAAAGTTATCATGCAGGTTTTATCATTGGAGCTTGGAGCATTTTGGAGTCTTATAGCTAGTCTTTACATCATTTTTTACTTTGCATTTACATCTTAGCTTTAAATCTTGCATCATAGTTGCATTTTATGTCCCATCTTACATCATAGTTGCATTTTAGATTAGTTCATTTTAAGTTTGCATTTGAGCATATGTAGAATCATGCATAGATCATTCTAGTTCAATACCATAGCATCCACCTCCACTTGTTTATTTATCATAATCACCATCATCCCTTCATCATAGCATTTATCATCATTGTTTGCATATAGTTTCATGTAGGCATTTAGTTGGCATGCATGTTGAATACTAATCTTGTTTCTTAAGTGTCATTCTAATAGCCTTTGTGCACATAGAAATCTAAGGGCCAAAAGGTTAAAAGAATCATTAAGAATATAGGACAATGAGACGTTTTTGAAAGATTTAGTTTGTTGCAAATTAGAATGACTTGTTTGCTTTGAATCTTTAATGTAAATCATTTCATTAAGGTTTGCGTTGATACTAACTTTACACATTTAACACACACACAGGTTGAGTAGCTCTTTACTATTTTGTAGTGTTATTTTCTTTCCTTCTTTACTTCTTTATCGTATATTTCTCTATCGTTGCTATTTTGTTGTCCGTGGAGGTGGAAACACCAAAACGGGGGTCTGACTGAGGCAAGCCCCTATACATCCCCAACAATTTTCCCCTCTTTCTTGTGTGCAGGTGAAAGAGCATGTGGAGCTAGCTAGCAAACGTGCATTTTTGTGAGATTATCTTTATTACCTTAGCCTTTATCTATCTATTTTATCACCTTCGTCTGTATCTGTCTTACCTTATTATTTTTCTTTTCCCATTGAAACCAACTAGCTAGGTTGATTAGTTAGTTTTTGATTAGTTTGTACCATGTTCATTGTTTTCTGACCGTACAGACGCAAGCACACCCGAGAAACACCAATGCATCGTGTTGATGTCCCAGAACTGCGCTGCCATCCTCAGACAAAGAGCTATCTAAGGCATAGTACCGACTCCAAAGACCAACTCACCTATCCCAAACTAAAGTTTAGATTTGTAGTGACCGAGGCAAATTATAGTCCTCATCATTCTCGATCCCTATTCCCAAAACACCCCTTTAAAGTGAGGTAAGTTAGGGCATCTCTCTGCTCTCCGCTCTCTATGACCTGGAGCCTTGAAGTGGTTGGCCCCCCTCTCTTACATTGATGCCACACTTGATGAACAAGACCAATTATGTGAATTTTATTTACATAATTATGTTGTGCCAGATGATACAGATTGTAACCCATTAATTTTAGTGGGTGATCTACAAATTAGCACACTAGCATCATACTTCAGGAATGAAAGACAGAGGGGAGAGATTATGCAAGAATATGTTGAAAGGGAGAAGTCAATTGCCCTTCCAATTATAAAGGAATCTGAAAACCTCCATGTGATCATAGAGGAATGGACAACACTCCTACAATACAAAAGTGTGAGTAGAAAATCATGAATTTGAGGATCAGGGACTGACAGAATGCAGAAATTGACTATAGGACTCATCCATCATTGTTATTCATTTTTGCAAGAAAGGTGGGACAGCTTAACCCTTGAGTTGAAGAGAAAAGAGCCCCACTTTTTTTATAATGTTGTATGCATGCTTGAAAGAACACACAAGTACATGGATATTTCCAAAGAAAAGGCACTTAAATGGGTACCACTCACCTTCCAACCACCAATGCTTCTCTACCCTGTGCCACATTGGATAGGGGAAAAGAACGAGGAATGAGAGGAAGTTGAGGATACCAGGATGGCCAGACTTGCATGCTATGGAGGATTTTATTTGAAATAGATCAATGGAGTGAATATTGTTACAGATCTCAGGGAGATCACTTTGCATTACAACCTCTAGCCCTAATTGATTTTCTTGAGGACAAGCAAATGGGTAGTTGGGGGGAAATGATGAGTCTAGTTATTAGTTAGGTTTTTTATGTTTTTATACATACTCATAGAAATTACCAGACACTTATCTCATACATATTCCTACACTTTGCTATCTTTTATGCTCATTATACAAACCTGAACCTGATTTGAAGTATATGGAAATATGGTTATAATGTGATAGTTATTGTATAATTGATGTGTGGATATGTATGAATTGAAATGAATAAATGTGCTTAAGCTATGGTTATTAGTATTGTGTAGATGTATGAACTAACTCTTTGCAACCAAGGTGTCAGACGAAGTAGACTGTAGCCTGCAACTACTAGGAGGCCTAGCTCACAGCCAAAGGAGTTTCTAGACAGTGATGCAGGGGAGGTTCTTGAATAAGTTGAGCACAACAATTGCAGAAATGGAGGCAATTATTGAAGATGATTGTGCATCATTATGACATTAAATAAAGAAGTTGAACGAGAACTCTATTATAGTTAGGAGTCTGGCATGACTATTTCAATAGTCCACGTTCCAATTCTTGTTGCAGCAGAGTTATAGTTTTATTTGAACTCTTCTTCCTTTTTTAGTTATGGTTTAGTTGATCATGCTTTATCACACTTAATTATGTGTGGAGTGGTAATTTATTATTTTAGTAAATCGAGTCCTTATTTCAATAAACTCCCCCATGCATAAATGTATGGTTCAGTGGTTGAGGTGTTAGTAAAGTTGGTTAATTATCCAGTAGCAGATATAGCAAAAGATACTTTCAGTTTCAATTCATTTTTTTACACAGACAATGTTCATCATCTTATGAATAAGATATTTCAGCAAAATCTTAGATTGTGATGTTCTAAGTTATGCAATGAATGGTTGTTCATTATTGTCATGATTATGTTAATATGAGGAGCTATATTTGGGTTACATAGGTGGAGACAGTCACTTGAGCAAGGGCCACTCAAGGTAGTTGTTTCCCACTTTGTCTTCTGTACATTTATTACATTTAAAGTAGTTACTTCATGAATGCATGTTGTCTAAATTAGATTCTTTATGTTATGAATGAATCCATGAACAAATCTTGTTTTACATTCATGCTTTAGTTTGCTTCAGTTTGTTGTACTTTAGAGTGTAGGTTTAGTTAACAATACTGGTTAATTTTAGGATTCATTTCTTGATAGTGAACTAGTCACAGTCTTTCATGTAGGTACCCGTAGCAATAGTGTCAGCATTACTTCTTTTATTGTTATTCATTTTTGTGATTTCTCAGCAAGTGTCAATACATATGCTAGGATGATCTAGGTAGTCTTGAGTTTATGGAAGCACATACAATGCCAACATCATCACAAGCTTACAAATATCCCTGATTGATAATTTAATGGTCTTTCCAAGGGTTTAGTGGACTGTTCAGTTAGGTTTTCCTCTGAATTATGTGTCTAACACCAAATCTAGTGGACATTAGTAGGGACTCTACACAACAAAGGTGACTGCATTCATGGAAGCTATCCACGGAATGCCTAGCTTCACCCTGAATAAGTTGGACTCTAGAATCAATACAAATGAAACATCCAAAGCCTTGGGTCCTACAAGGATTGACAAAGAGATATTACCCATATGGGGAATAGAAAATTCATCATGAGTGTGAAGAGTGGCCTACAACTCATCATATTTATCCTTATGAAGATTATTAATGAACAAGGCCTCCTCTATGATTACATTCACTTAGCTCAATAGATCAACCATAACACCAGTCACAATGTTACCATTAATTCGGCAGGAACATACAATGGAGAAGGCTCATTGTTTAAGAGTAGATCATGTGAGGTGAATGCAATGTTAGGAACAGTATTCACATTCTTTGCAAGAGGCATACGAATGAACGAGACCATGTTCACAAACTCAAACAGGACAAGATCGGAAGAAGCGGAAGACTACGTAACAAAGTTAGCAGAATGAGAAGGAAATGGAGTTATGTATATATGTAGTTCTATGTTAGGTTTAGCCACAAATTTGTTATAATTTTGCTTCCTCCCATCGAGACAGATAGTCCCATTGTCGATGTGATCTTGAATCTCATGATGCAGGTGGACACATCACTCAGTATCATGTAAGTGTACTCGATGAAGTTGACAAAACTTTTGTGCGTCATACCACTGCAGTTATGGCTAGAAAAGAGGTCTAATTTCTAGTAATGCTATAATTTTATCCTTTAACAATTTTTGCAAGATTTTTCCATAGGATTGACAATTTTGTGAATTTTTATTGCATCCTAGGCCTTTGTTCTTAGGAATAGAGACTGTGTTTTCTATGGCCTTGTTCTTTCTTGAATCACCAAAAATCGACACTACTAACCAGTTATCCAAATGGGAGCACGAGGAACTAAGCAACCGTCTATTGATACTCACGTAAAGTTGCACACAAATGCATGAAAGAAGGGTACTTCATTAAGGAAAATTTATCTTGCAGCAATTGCTACAAGTTCCCAATGAAAACCTTTTGGACATTTGAATCAGGCAATGGGTAAGATATCTAAGAAAATAGAGCCTGATATCAAGCAATGAAATCAGTAAATTTTTCATGGTCCCCCTTCTTACATCGAATGAGATCGACAAATGCCATCTTCGGCCCGATGTTGGCCTAGAACTGTCAAAGGAACTAATTTACTAGTTGATCAAACAAGAAAATAGAATTATTTGGAAAATTACAGTACCAATCCAATGCGGCATCCTTAAGGGAATGTGGAAAGAAACTCTCCATCAAAGCATCGTGGTGGAAGAAGTCAGTGCACATGGCATTGGAAGTTGACACATGTCTAAGGGTCTCTATGACCACTATACTTCTCAATCTTAGGAATCTCCATCCCCTAAGGGATAGGAGTGTTTAAGAAGGTGATAGACAAAGGACTATGATGAAAGGAAGGATGGAACATAGGTTGAGATGAAGAAGAGCTAGCTAGATTCACTAGTTGGTTCTGCATTCACCCCATGTTTTGCAAGAAAGCATTTAAGATAGGATCGGTAGACGAAACATGAACAACAGAACCACTACTAGAGCCACCAACCCCCATACCGGAAGAGCCTCTGACACCAGGACTAGAGGTAGAAACCTTAGGAGCAAAAGAACTGAAGCCCAAAGGTACCTTGTTTACTTTGAAAGTGTGGGTCTGCTCAGGTAAAGAGATGGTGTTAGTTGAAGGACCCTTATCATCCATATACACTGACACTTCGAGCATCAAGACTTCCAGTTGTTTCGCAGCGGTCTCGAAGCCAACATCTTGGGTAACACCCAAGTTAGGATTATAGGTTGGGACGTGGGTATCTACAATGTCTATGAGACCTCAGAGAATTTCTATACCTCTTCAATCCTTATCCAACATGGTTCTTAGTCTATTGACAATAGTAGCCACTTGGGCAAGACTACTAAATTTTGCCAAGTACCACTCAAACTTTCCAAGCCTTCTATCTAGGGAAAGAAGTTGCTCCACAAGAACCTCAAGAGCATCATCTTACTCCACAAAAGAAGCGGAAGGAGAAGCAAGGGGTAGGAATATGAGTAGTAGCTTCCCCAAAGAGGTTGGAAAATCCAGTAGACATCCTTGAAACCATTTCTTCAAAAGAGGGACCAGAACTGACCTTCCTAGATTCCATTCTTGTATGTCGAAGACTTCTTCTAACAAGGAATTTGGAGGTTGTAGATTGGGTCGTAAAGCTCATAAGAGCTTCATGACATACTAATCTATAACACACCCAAGACTTGAGGGAAAAAAATGACACGAAGAAATGAAAAGGAGAAAGTTCACGTCAGGTTCACCAAAATGTAAAGGAGGGAATTTGCTACTCCCAAGTCTCTAAGACACTTAAGAGCCTAAAGGGAGCGAATTGCCCTCAACTACCTCAAGACTAAATAGGTTGAAAAGGAAGGGCAAATTAAACTTTATTTTCTATGTTTTCTAATGGAAGATTTTGGGAAACAGTTGAGCAAACCGTAGAGGTCTTAGACTGTGAACTAACTGGCTCTCGACTAGACGACACTAGCACATGAGATGAACAATAGTGTGGCACGATGTTGTCTCAGAGGTGCGTTGGCATCTTGTACAGATAGAGAGTTGGGTTCACAAACCGAAACTCATAGTGCGTGCTAACAACCTAATAGTTCTAATCTAACAGTTTAACAAATATGAAGAAATGCATGAAATGAAAGGAAACAAGAAAAATATTATAGCTTGAAAGATAAACTATCTAATAATGGAATGACAAGGGAAAGGAAGAAGAAACCAAACTCACCGAAGGTCCAACCTCCTACAAGCTCCTCATGAACGCAATGAACCTACACACATGGCGACAAAAAAATGTTGTGGTTGTGTTTTGGAGCTTGCCTAAATGAAGCCCCCATTTTGGTGTTTCCACCTCCATAGACAACCAATATGCAATGATAGAGAGAAAATGATAAAGAAAGGAAATAGACACAATTTATAGAATGCAAAGAAAATCTGAATTATATTCTATAAACAAGACAATACAAGTAAACAAATATGTTACCCTCCTTTTTATGCGCTTGGTGAAGCCGAGAGAGGAAGGGAGAGAGCAAGACAACCGTGCTAGTAGTGTAGAGCTTGATAACCTACAATAGAAAGTGGTGTAGAAGCAGCAATAATGGTGTAGAGTGTGAAGCAAGAGTGAAACTAATTGAGAGAATGCAAGAATAGAGTGAAAGAAGGTAGAGAGCATGAATGGAATTGCAAGAGATATGTCCAAAAGGTATTTTGGAGCCATTTATAGATGTTTTCGAACGGTCAAGATTCAAAGAGAGGCATTACATTCACAGGGTGGTAGAAAATGTAACATCTCCTAACCCAAGAATCTCGTCAGGATGCTAGCGCAGCATGCAGACGTTTGCACAGCACGTAGGTGAAAGCAAGGCAAAGGTGGCAAATTTTGCATTGTTGGGTTTATAAGGCTAAGGTAGGGGTATATAATGGGAAATTGCACTAGGATGTAATTTTATGCCATTACAGATACATCTATTATCACATGATTGCGGAAAGGAGAGAGGTCTTTTTGTGTTGTGATATTGTAACACGCATCCAATATTTTTCAACGGTTGCATTCTATTGGTCAAGGATATTCCAAGGGACAAGCACATCTTGATTTAAATATGTACACCATTTTATTTGCCCACAAAAGAGAATGATCGATAAATTAGATTCAAATGTGCTCAATGGATAGTTGCCAGTTAGAAAATTTGAATTTACACAAGCCAAAATGGTAGCAATATGAAACATTTTTCATAGGCCGACTTCTCCTTTACCAATGGTTCTAGTTTTTGGTCTAGGCTAACATATCAACGTTATCTATCACCCAAGATCAATATTTTTAAGCACATTGTTTCAAAATGTTGGGTGTAACGAGTATAGAAGTGTGATGAACTATACAGAACGGTGACTATAAATGGGAGTGTGACCTATTCGTGGTTTCCATGTCTTATCTTTCAAGTAGAGTTGGTTTATGTGAAATTTTCAAAACCTCCAAGACTTGATTTTTCCCTTTTGCTTGATGCAATATTGTGGAAAAAAACCTACTATAATTAGACTTGCAATTTTGATATCATTAATTACACTCTTATGCTAGATTTTAGCATGATTGTATTTTTTGCAACTATGAATTTCTTTTAATACCCTCTTAATTGGGTAGTTACATGTTTTTTTAGAGGATCTTGCTAGATTTAGAAACTTGGAGCATTAAAAATATGACAAGATAGACTATTGCATGGTTGGTGAACATAATTCCTAGCCTTTCAAGAATTACAATGTTCTAATTTTGAGCACTTTTTTGCTTATTATTTTATTATTATTATTTTAATTTTGGTAGGAAAAATTAAATTATCTAGCAATGACAAGCTAGTTGAAAGGCCCCAGAAGAAAACAACATAAAGCCTTCTAAAGAAGGCACACACAAACAAAAAGAGAGATAATACATATGAGTAGTGAACTATGAAGAGAGCATTATTCATAGTGCTTGAGATAAATCATGTTGATAGGAATATCTAAATGTCACTCGCTTCATTTATAAGCTTAAAAGCATTGTATTGATTACAAGTTGCAATGGTGCAAGGACCACACCAAAGAGAATCAAACTTGGAATTAAATTATATCTTGGTCCTCTCTTCCCACTTCAGGATTGATCCTCGACTTTGAAATTGGGTTTTGAATAGCATTTATCAAACCATCATTTCATATTTTTTAATGATTAGCCATTGAGTTCTTTGTTGATTCTCTTCTCTTCTAACTCTAATAATTCATCTATTATGACTTAGATAGCCCCATCTTCTTTAATTTACAATCATTTAATTAGGTGTAATGTTGGGAATTCCATTGATATCAACAAGGAAGTCGCCTTGCCATAAACAAAATTATATGGCCATGTCTTGATTATCATTTTGGGAGTAATTTGGTTTGCCAATATTAGGTTTTGATGTCATTCCTTTTGATGTTCTAAACCAATTCTTTTGATTATTCTAAAATTTTGGCCCCTAGGAATGCTCTAACATTATCTGAAATTATAGTATGTGGAACCCCAAATATAGTGCCAATGCCATCCAAGAAATTAATGGTGGCATTCCCTATTGCTTCCTTTAACACCTACTTCAATTCATTTAGTAAAATAATGTGGTTGTAAGAATCCTTCTATGCCCTGCACTTGAGGTTGAGTTAATTATCCCAATGAAGTTTGAACCCCATTGAGCAAGCAACTCTTCTAATAATATTGGCCTCAAAGGGAATGCAACATCTTTTTTTTTCCAATATAAAGTTATCATTGTTGGCATTTTCTCACCCATTTACGGCAATCGGAGAACATTGAGGGTGAATAATATCCTACTTGAGCTACTCTACAATTATAGTTTAGATTGAGAAATGTCCTCCCAACATCCTTTCATCAAATTCATACAACAATTTTTAATTGCATCACTTGTAAACCATCTAAGAACCTTGTTAAAACTCCTTTTCAATAAAACTCCATCAATCATCAAGATGTTCCTTTTAACCAATAAGCTCTTTTCTTAGAAAAAGGTACTATCTAGATATTATTTGGTTTCTATAAACCAAAATCAAGATGTTCCTTTTAACCAATAAGCTCTTTTCTTAGAAAAAGGTACTATCTAGATATTATTTGGTTTCTATAAACCAAATTCTTTCATCGATCCATGTCCCCAACTTTTATCCTTCATTCATTAAGAATACTCATGATTCTAGGTTCCTTACACCATTCAATCTAACATCTTCAACTATTCAATCTAACATCTTCAACTATATGCTAACACAATGCTCTCCCTTTTACTAGCTAGGTTGGTTTAATGTTTATATCATATTTCATGATCTTGGTGATCCAACTAGATCTCTTTTTACTTCTCTCCCTCCATAATATATTCTCTGCTAATTTAATGAACAAATGTTCTGAATTTATTACCTAATATTCGGTGTTTGAATTTTCTCAATTGTTTAATTAGAACATATGTTTGTTTCTCAACAAAATTATAGTCTTATATTCCTTAAGGGTCCTTGAACTAAAGGAAATTGATCATTTCCCTTTTATAGTGTCATCTTTCTTAGCTATAACTATTACTATGCTACTAGGATCTCCACCATAAACTTACATATTAAAATATTTTGAAAAATCAAGGACGTGTGATGATGGATGTGAAAAAATTTAATAGATTGCAATGAAAGAGCTCCTTGTAATTACAGTTCATGGCAATTGTATTCCATTCTTTTTCAGTGTGCATCAAAGTACTTATTTTTCTTTTGTACCATAAAAAAAATAACTATAGTTACAGAAATGGGGCAGTTAGCCTGTGTTTGATAGGTGGCTATTAACTTAATGTTATTCTGCCATTCGGTGCAAAATATTCATCATTAGAGATAATATAAAATGAACGAATCAATATTTATAACATCAAATGGACACGTGCATGAATAATGCAACATATAAACTCATCTGTCTATCAAAATTTAAAAAAAAAAAATTTGCCGCTCACGTTCACAATTGCTTGAAGGAAAACACACTCCGAATATAAATATTTGTCTACAAAAAGTGCAATCAGAATCGGGCTTTCCTCTTTCTGGCTGTATACTTTGTATCCTGGGGAACTGAATAGCCTTTTATCCTCCTATGCTCTTTCTTCTTCAGAATCCACTCACGACCCTTGCCTTTCTTTGAAACCTTCAGCTTTTTCCTTGGTCTGCACCTCTCCGAAAAGCCTACCTGTACATTGGATGGCATATTGCGTTATCCCAATCTGAGCATCACTACTATATAAATATAACCCCACATGAATCAAATGGGGTTTTAATCCCCTTAAAACCTTAAAGAGATATAAAAGCTTAAAAAAAGATAAACTTAGCAAAGAAGTTGTAGCAGTTGACCAATTTGTATTTTTAAAACAGTTGTATTCCCACAGTTTCATCAACCTTAAAAAACCATAGTTCCAATGAGTTTTGACGAACCAGGACGAAAGCACGTCCAGGATGAATTATGAGGACCAACGACCATACTTGGAGACAAGCAAATATCATGTAGTACTTGCAAAATTAGATATAAAAAAATGTATAAGAAATAACAAATGAAACTATAAACTATTAAACATAGTGCTTGAAAATACGGAATATTAGTATATTATTATCTTCAAAACGTTGATATGATGATTACATTTAAACTTGAAATACACTTGGTCAATGCCTCTAAACATCATCTCTAAAAATCATAGCAAACTCCTTATCACTGAAACTACAGTATTGGATCTAGCTCAAGCTCCTCCAAACACCAACAGACCCTATTTGTGCCTCATCATCAATTTGTGCTAATTCCTCTAGCTCTACATTATTTCGTGTTGTTGGACTCTCCTTGTATGTACTTGTGTTGTAGTCAATCAAACACAAGGCATTGTGTACAGCTACAAACTTCTTTGCCCTCCCACAAGTAATCTTATTCCTCTTATACAGTAGAAATTGTATGTAGACCAATTCCTCTCAACAGCAAAAGAATTAGAAACCTAAAACAAAAGGTGAATGGCTAGTATGACTGTTAATGAATGAAGCCTATGTATAGTCCACCATACCATTCGGTCCTCCTATGCCATGGTCTCCTTATCTAACTTTACCTCTTCTGGATATCCCCCAAGTGTGGCAAATTTGATCCACTCAATACAAAATAGTGGTGGCAGCCTCAATATAATACATCTTCATAATTGTCTTCATGAGGCTTGCCTTCATCTCAGCATTTGCCATTGGGAAAGCTCTATCAGGCCATTGCATGTACCACTTCAAGTTTAATGCATAGACAGAATTGCAAGGGATGGTTGAGTTTCTCCCCTCTATTGAATGATAAGCTAAATGTGTTCATCTTACTTGAAATGATTTGTTTAACTTCTACCATGTCCATGAACTTGCTACATGTTAATTCCTTCAAAAATACATTTCAAGTGGTATTCTATTTTCTATGTTATTAATCACATGGAGAGCAAATTCTGAATTATGATAACATCCTCATGTTCCATGACCCCAGCTTCATTATGTTCATATTGTCTGCACTTCAAGGTAATACAAATTAATTTAAATATAATGTGACAATTATATTTCACCCTTACAAGGAAGATACTAGAATATAATAAATAATTATTATGGTTACTTAAAATTTTCAAATAGAAACTCTTGAAAGAGACAACAATTATTTTGAGACCAGATGTTTTATCCTGCTTACTCGTCCACAATACTACAAAAATGACTGGAGATGTCTTGTCAGATCTTTCAGCCCGTTTCAGTATCTTCATCATTTGCATGCTTTAATACCTCCTTATCATCTTCTGCTCACATCATGCATTTAAAACTTCCACACTTTGTCACTTGAAACTCGTAGATAATCATTTGTCTTGACAAGGACCATGGAAATACTTGTAAATGCTTCAACTTGGCAAACCTTTCTCAATCTTCTCCTTTTTCAATAGTGCTAAATCTGTGAACACAAAGATGTTCAAAAGTTCTATTTGACTCACATTGACACCTGTGCTCAAGGTGTTCACAATTATGTGCATTCCAATGAGGTACATATTAGAATATAATTTCAAAATCGAACACATGCCACCCATGATAATGTTTGACGAGGATCAGAGTGAAATCCATGCATTCCATCACCTTCGATCTTCCATATATCAATTCTGTTTATTTTTAATCCCAATTTAAAATGAAGGCATTTAATGACATGAAAGACCATGGAACAAAAAACAATGCAAAAACCCACTCAGACCTCTTATGTAATTTTCACTCCATGGCTTTTGCAACACTGTAACTATGTTGCAAAAACATCAAGATGTATCTGTCATATCACCCTGAGGGATATTTGATTGGACACTTTTGCAGGGTTGTCATTTCCAGTTTTTGACCAAGCAGAAACATCCCAGAGTCACCATCTCTGGTTCTCGACTACAGGAATTTATTATGAATTGCCATTACTGATTTTCAATTCACAATAGTTGTCCACATGAATTTTTTGAGAAATGATAATGATCACCTTACTCCAGAACAACAACTGAACATTGCCAGCAATGGAATCCAACACAGAATAAAAACCAAATTTTGAACACTGAGGAAAACACACATTAAAATTGACTGTTACCGCATTCTTAGGATTATAATAGAACAGGACCAATTGTTTGTGACAGGCTGCAAGTTACCTGTTGTTTGGTATGGCATGTTCAAGTGATTGGGATAAACGGAGTTACCGCGCCTTGCAGGGAATTTTGGGATTGAGTGGCAACTGAATTAAATCTTTCCACTATACCATGTGCTATTAGTTTGAATTTTCCATTTTGGTCATTTTATAGTGGAAATAAAAGAATAGAAAAAAATGATCTAACAGGCAAGAATTTGTACAAGGTAAATCAGTACAAAATTGCAAAGGGGCCATCCTCTTAATACAGGTTTCAGATTGAGCCAATACATATGCCAATTAAAAGTACTCTCAGAGCTTTCCAGAAAGTGGTTACAATATCAAAATTTTCTATATACAAGCAAATCAAGCGTAGCTTTTTATTGTTAAGGAAATTTTTAGATCTATTTGCTTACATATTTTGTCATGTTCAGGTTTTTGATAGGAATGAGATATACTAAAGGTATCTCTTCTTGGAACCCTAGTTTTTCTATGAATTGTCAATCATAGAGATACCAAATTGTTTTGGAAATGATGAAATTGATGCAAAAGAATGGTACTTCAACTCTTAATAAATGTATTTTCATAGCCATCATTGGAAGCTTATTCTCTTTTTTTACACTTGAGGATAAAGAAGCTAATACTTGGTGATTAAACTTAGAAAGATAAGGAATTGACTACATAAAGATGGAAATGTGAAGAATATAAGGAAGAGATGATTATGGGTATGCATGGAATCAAGGAAGCTGTAATAAACACCCCTGATTTTTTTTTTGGTTTTTTCCTGATTCTTCCCAACTGCTGTAAGTAGTTTTCTGAGTTTGTTTCAGGTTTGTTTGGTTCTTTTTCTCACATGCCATACATTATAAAATGATACCAAATGATATATATATATATAAAAAAACCAAGCAAATGAAACATACAAGTACTTGCTGGAAATAACTTTCAATCACTACAATAATCAGATTTTAATTGAGTATTTAAAGAGCAGATTTACAACATTTCTATCAGCAGATAAATGAGCCCTCAGACCTGGTAAGAAGCATGACAGCAGCATGATAGTCTCCCTTCAAAGGCCATCGACCAGCAACATTAAAAAGAACTTTTTTTCTCCTTGACATTCACGTTCCCAAACCCTGTTTTTAAGTCTCCAATGGCGAACTGAAAGGTCTTTACCAGCTACAATGTAATGTCCCCACTCTCAGTGTGACATCATGGTGGCACGATTCTAGCCCATCCAGCATTCCCGTGGGTTAGAAGGCATAAAAAGGGGATGAATTTTGGTGATAGGAAACAAATTTTGATAGTGACTGAGAATTAGGAAGGTGTTGACCTTAAACCAAGCAAAGCCTGATGCTAATCTTCTTCCCACTTGCTGGTCAAAGCACACAAGGAGGTGAAAGCAAGCAAGGAGGTCGACTTGCTGGTCAAAGCAAGCAAGGAGGTCTATGTTGAGTCAGAGCAGGCAAGGAGGTCTCTTTGCCACACCAAGCAAGCAAGGAGGTGAGTCACCTCACCCAAATCTGATCAGATTCTAGAAGCCTCCCTCTTCCTATGGCAGTTTAGGTAGCTTAAGGGAGAAGCCACCATAAATCATTATTTTAAGACCAAGTCTGATCTCCTCCTTGTGGCAGCTGTAGGAAGCTTCCAAGAAACATATTTATAATCTCCAAAAAAGGCAAAAAGACAAACACACTCAGATTTTTCTAGAAGGCTCGAGGAAACTTAGCCTTGAAGCAAAAGTAATTGAATATTTTAAATAGAGAAAATCTGATCTTCTTGGGGGACGAATTGAGTGATGCCTTAGCCTTGAAGCAACATGAATATTTTAATAAAGACAATCTGATGCAACCCTAGGGCAGCCTTGCCTTAAGATCTTATTTAAAGGAGGCTGGGGTAATAGGAAGGCATGCTAATTTGTGATTCCTTATTTGCTAAGAGATATCTCTTGACTGAAAGTGATTTTAGCCAGTTCAAGGTGCTGCTCCCTTGAATTCAGTGGTTTGGTGTTGTTCCCATACCACCTTGTGAGGTGATTTCAAACAGAAACTCACCATTGAGCTCAACCAGATTGCATTTTGCACAACTCTAGTTGCAGATTAAGACTATGATTGGTGGAAGAGGAGATTTCAAGAAGGTTGCTTGATAGAGAAGGCATTTTGGGCGATTTCTACCTTCAGAGTTACTCAGATTTTTATTGCAGCAGATTACAAGTTAACTTCATCATCATATTTGTGGAGATTTTGGTGGCTACATCCTCTAGAAGGCTGCAACAGCGTATTACCAGACATTTCCAGCTAGGTTTATCATTCCAAAAACTCAGCTCATTCTCTTTTCTAGTAGCTAGGGTTTTATCTAGTGCTTTGAGCACAAACTAGGCATCAATGAAGGTCTGAAACTTAAAATCAGACGTACAGATTGTAATTTTCAGTATTTACTGTTGTAACCAGCTTCTGGTTAAATTAAGAGAATATGCTTTCTTTCTGGGTATGTTATTGTTTATGATCATCTTGACTGTTTACAAAGAAAAAGTTGTATTCAAGTTCATTTTCTGACATTATTACTTTCAAAATTCATGATATAATAAGTTCTTATTGAAGGCATAAGTGAAAAACAAATCTGAAACTTTCAGACCAGCAAATCGAAAGAAAAAGTTTTCAGTTTGAACCTGTAAGGGTTCATCTCATACAAGAAAATCAGTCCTTCACTCCCACAAAGCCGTCCCTCCTGGAGGAACTCGACCTGGTAAAAAGGGGTATAACAGCATCATATGAACCTCTTCAAAACCACGTACAGCTTCAAGCATTTCACCAATATTCTCCTCTTTTCCCAACACCAAGAACAGTGAAGGAAAAGACTTTTAATGGTGACTGAAAAGGACAAACCAGCATCAAAAAATGAGTTTCTTCTCAACAACATGGCTGCCCCTGAGAGAGGTTCAATCTGTCCTTAAAATTCATTTTCTCCACCAAAAAATTCAGTCTTGTGCTTGAAAGAGATGCCTAGAAAAGGGTCTTTCATTAAGCCAACACCCACTTCAATATTTAAATTCTTCTCCAAGATATGAGCAAAAATGTGAGTTCAAGTCCTAAAACCAAAGTGCCCAAAAATCATGAAAATCATCACCAAAATGTATCTTAACTCTCGCCAATCGACGCAGTACCTTCACAAGCCAAAATCACACAAACCCAGCATAAAAAATGATCAAACATCTTCATCTCTAAATCTGTAATCTGCAACTTTGAAGCTCAAATGGTGACCTCTGAATGAAATTGTTCGGTAAATTATCAGATTGATTTTATTAAAGAAGAGCCTTGCTCTTATAGATTTTACAAACCCTACAAATTAAGGAGAAGATTTAGTTAATTGAAAGAGTTAACTAAACGTAACTAAAAGCAAACTAAAGCTAAAGTGAAAGAGTTAACTAAATGTTAACTAAAGCAAACGAAAGCTAAAGAGTAAGTTAACTACAGGTTAACTTACGACTAACTAGAGAGTAAATAACGCTAAGATGACCATTAATATTACATTTAATATTTAATACCCTCTCTTAATGGTCATCGTACAAACAAAAAACTAAGTCTACCCATATTGTGTTGGTCATCAAAATGCATAGTGTGCATACTCCTTCTGCTCAGTCTGCTCTGCTACGTGAGCACTTTGCTGAGAAGCTTCCTGGTTGGACTTCTCATCAACCAACCGCTTTTTGCAATACCTCTGTATATGACCAATCTTCCCACAGTAATGGCAAGTAGAAGACTTCTTGGAGCCCTCTTTTGAATTGCCTCATCCTTTCTACTAAGTGGACTTGCCTTTGCCAACGTCGTTGGCAATAAATGCTTGTTCAACACTAGGAGACTCACTACCCAAACTGCTTCTTCCACCAATCTGCTGCAAAAGCTTGTTGTACATCTCATCAAACTTTAAGTCAACATTGGTGGATGTAATGTTGAGTGTTTCAATGAAGTGCTCGTAGGAACGTGGCAAACTTTTCAAAGTGATCACCACCATATCCTCTTCTTCTATCTTACGACCAATAGCCTCCAATTGATCGTGAATATTTTTTATTTTCATCAAGTGCTCCTGCAAAGACACTTGGTCATCCATCATTATAGAAAAGAGCATATTCTTCAGAAAGAAAGCCCTTCCCTTGTCTGAGGTCTCATGAAGATCTTTCAAATGATTCCAGATCTTCGCAGCAGATTTACCAGATGGTATTTCTAGTAACATGTCATCGGCAATAGATAATTTAAGAAGCATGACTGCCTCCCTATTACTTCCATCATACTTGTCCTGATCCTTCCCAGCAATAGTGGGACGAACTTTTGTACCTAGAACAAGCACATCCAAACACCGGTACTCAAAAATGGTAAGCATCCTCTGCTTCCACATGTTGTAATTCTTTCCATTGAACCTCTGCGAACTTTCCAACATAATAATGGACAAAGATTCCATCCCTCCCATTTTCCAAAGCACGAACAACGAGGTAAACCAAGTGATCAGTTGGCACAACTCACGATTTTTCAAAAATCGACTTGAAAGAGGCTCAAAAACTGAAAGATTTTTCAGAACTCTGTGTAAATTTTTTAAGAAAAAATTTGAAAACTCCATACAATTTTTATTTATTTATTTTCCCAGAAATTGTCAAAACTGGCACCAAGTACTCTTCAGACTACCATGAAATATCAAAAAATCATGCTAACTTAGCACAAATTTCAAGGGTAAAATTTTTGGAAGACCCAGGAAATTTCGATAGAGACCTTGAAAAATATTAGAAAAACCCACAAGGAATCAGTAGTGAAAAATTAATTTCGGCAAAAAAATCTGAGGGTTTTCTGCAAAACAGTAGAATGAAAACCCTAGCCTGCAATAGCAGACCCACGAATTTTCTAAAAAATTCATCAAAACACAATCTTATCAGAACCCACAATAGAAATACCAAAATCCTGCGCTAAAAAACCTTAAATCCATTGCCAAAAAGCCCACGAATTTGCTAGATACGCGTGCAGGAAAAAGCCTCCAAGTCGCAAAAAAGAACCCGTGCGCCCACGACTTGCAGAAAAAATCTCAAATAGAAAAAGAAGAGGGTCGCACGCAAGTAAAGGAGCCACAAAAAACCCACGAACCAAGTCGTGCATCAAAAGAAGAAATGCGGCCAAAAAATCTTCAAAACATATTAAAAATAAAATAAAATAAAAATAAAAACGCGGAAAGCAGAAACGAAAACGTGCATTTTCTGAAATGCACAAAATATACTAGTCGTGGCCTGAAGAAACGCACGAAACCCTCTTAGTTAACTTTGCAATAATCCACGAATTTCCTCTTCAAAAAAATGACACAATTTTTCAGTCTTGAAACCCTCGATCTTTGCTAAAAAAAAAAAATGAATTTTTCCTAACTCTTTGAAAAAAAATCTGCTAATACTACCCAGGGTCGAGTCTATGCTCTGATACCATGTTTGGTAAATTATCAGATTGATTTTATTAAAAAAGAGCCTTGCTCTTATAGATTTTACGAACCTTGCAAATTAGGGAGAAGATTTAGTTAACTGAAAGAGTTAACTAAACGTAACTAAAAGCAAACTAAAGCTAAACTGAAAGAGTTAACTAAACGTTAACTGAAGCAAACGAAAACTGAAGAGTAGGTTAACTACAGGTTAACTTAAGACTAACTAAAGAGTAAATAATGCTAAGATGACCATTAATATTACATTTAATATTTAATAGAAATCACCCCTTCACCAGCTTGAGCAGGTCTTTCACTGCCGAAACCAACCTTCAAATCTGAGGGTTTTCGTCCTCAAACCTGTTCCTCAGACCTTCTGGTACAATACTAGCAACTTCTCCCTTTGTCAACAAATTCACCCATGGAGAATAAGCTTCAAGAATAAGCTTTTAAAATGATATCCTTCAATTAGGACAACAAAGCACTCCCTAAAATCAAGGCCTTATTTCTCCTTTCCACTTTGTTTTTAATTTTTTATTTGATTTTTGCCTTCAACTTACTTGGGCGCCCAAGATATTTGAAACATTTATAATGTTTTAACTTTTTAAAAACAAGTTTAAGTTATTGCACTAGGCGCCAAGGTGCAAACTTGTCCCATCATGACCCTCAACGAATAAATATAAAGTTACTTTATTAAAATCCAATTTTTGAAGGAGAGATTAAATATTAAAATGTCTCAACCATAGAAACTAATGCCACCACTGAAAAATGCTATTGAGATAACTTTGACCGGGTCCCGCCTACCCTGGATGACTTACTATCTTTAGAAAGTCCTAAAATTAGTAAGTTGTGCTCTAAAACTCGAGCCAGAGAGAAACTGAGGATCTCGAAAGGACTGACCAAGGACTAAAGCACAGTACCAGACCCTCTGCTAAAAATAGCACTTACTAAAAATAGTGTGTCAATAACAACCCAAACTAAAAGAGGACGTCGTAAAATGGGGACATTACAGAAGCAAAGGCTACGAATATGGTTGGCAAAGGGCAATAATTTCAAACATACATGGAATCCAAGAAGCAACCACTATGGATATGTTTGGCATTAAAAGACAAATGACTATTCACAGACATGGAATCAATGAAGTAATGGCTATAAGAGAGGAAACCAAGTTCAATTGTGCTCATAGTACTGCAAAGGAGTCCTGGCATCATCAACAATCATTATCCATCAAGAACACATACATGGTTGTCCAAAATTAAATTGGCCTTTATCAATTAACAACAATTTTGGGATAATATCCTTCCTCTATTAGAAGGGGAGACTTATTGAAAACCAAAACCCTAACCTAACTATTGATGATAGTTAACAAAGACTTTACAAAGACTTTACAAGCCATTTGCATTGGAATGGATTAGGGTTTACAATTTGTAAAAGATAAAATAGTTAAAGCTTGAAAGAAAAGAATGTTTATTAAGCTGAATGAAGGAAGAATTCAACTCAATAACATACAAATCGACAACTTGAACAAGTTTTCTCCATAACTCCTAGAGTTTAGCAACTTGAATTGAACAAACCCACTTGCAAGAGTGCATCATGCTACTGCAGTTTTGTCTTCTTTGTTCATTCTTGCATGAACATAATTCATATCCCCATGTCCCAAGTTAACATTTGAAATTTGAGAAAACTTAGAGTCTATCTTGGAAGGGGAAGTGACCCCCTCGAATACATACCTCATCTTTGTTTCTAAATGGGAGGTAGACATCAAATGTATTGAGAGAGATACAATAGTTCCTACCTTGTTTGCAAAGTGAAATTGATCAAATGTGGGAGGTTGTAGGCTTTTGGAGTGTGTGTGCAATGTTTTTCTATACTACAGAACTTAGAGGTGTGTGACCAGCTGAAAATACTACCTCTTTATGGTTGAGTGGGATTCCAGACTCCATCAACAATATTGCAAAAACTACAAAGCTGTGCAAGATCTCAATCCCTTGCCAAGTAGTATCTTCAAATATTCGAGAGTCACAATCAGTTGTGCACAAATTGTGCAGTGAGCAAGAATCTCCACGTCTCCACAACTTATCAAGATTTTGGATTTCCAATTGGAAGTTTTGTTTTTCCGCCCACCAAGACTTGCTGACTATTGAAGCATATAAGCAACTCAAAACCCTACAAGAGCCAATACAAAGAGAATTTTGGCCAATGTAAAGAAAAAAGTACAATCCTCACCAACTAAACCACCAAGATTTTCAAATGCCAAAGCAAGAAACTTCTTTGTTTACCAAGTTATAGATGCAAATAAAAGAAAATCCTCCACTTCAAGGACCATGAGATTTTCCAAGGAACAAATAGGGTTAGGGTTTTGAAAAATCAAAGTAGGGAGAATGGGTGCAACAAAGGGAAACATCTACCAAGTGAGTGTTGGTGAAATTATTTATTGCACCTTATACTAAGTTTACTTAGGTAGTTAATATTTATTTACTTAGGAAAATTAGGAAATAATTGAGCAAATGTGTCATCTCCTTGATTGATGGGAGCACGACACCTCTACCTCATTCAATTCCTTGACTGACAGTAGATAGGTGCCGCATCTCCTTCATTACAATGAGTTATTTTGACAGCACAACTCTTGCATGAAGAGTTGATCCTCTAGATCACAAGGGCTTTCTAGGACACTTATCATCCTAGCTCATGCATCCCAAAGCCTATATGTATTTAGTCATTTCCTTCATTTAAGTGTACGGATAATCCAATTTTTATTAAATTAATATTGTAATATTTAGTTTATCATGGTCAATTAAGTCATTAGGATATAGACTTTAGAAAAGTTCTTTTATTTTTTCAATCAAGTTCTTATCCTTTGCTTTATTAGTTGTTGATCTTATCCTTTACGGATAGATCTTTGTAATCTCTTATATAAGGAGACTTTCGCTCCTTAATTAAATATAGAATATCTCGGTAATTATTTTGTGTTATTACTTTTCGTAATAATTTTGTGTCTTTCTTTTCTACTTTGCATTCTTTGTTCTCTAACTTGCAAGGCATGTGATTGCTTGACTCTCATTGCCCAACCGATATCAACATTCTACCCAGAAGATCTTGCCATTCTAAATTTCTAACAATGAGAAATGAGAAGGGCACACAAGTGTGGCAAGAGCTTTGCAACATGAATGGGAGACCTTGTGGTTGAGAGCAATGCAGTAGAAGAGAACTGGATTTGAAACACAAGAAGAAATTTTGGCAAAATAAACCATGAAATTAGGGTTTGGGGAACACAAAGTAGGGTTCGCACGCTTGGCAATTAATGTAGAGTGTTAAGTGAACCTTTGGTGGTAGTGTGGTGATTTTGAGCAAGTTTACAAAAGTTGCAAACATGTTAGAAAGGTCCAAATCTCCACTACTTTATGCTTCTCAAGGTTTAGGGTGTTAGGTGCATACTTGCAAAAGTTGCCAACTACACATGGGTTTTGCATCTCCATTTGGATTTGCAAATTAGACTTTCAAGGTTTTGGTGTAGTGCAAAAATTGCAAACATGCTTGGAAAGTTCAATTCCCCATCAATATAGTGCCTATTGGAATTTTGGAACTTTTGCACTACTTGAAAACTCTAATTCTCTACCACACTAGCAAATTGGGCTTTTGGACCTCCAACGCAATTTTGCAAGGAAATTATGTTTTTCCCTCTTGAACTCATTTAAGGCTTTGAATTAGGAAACTTTTGACAATTTGCAATGATCAACTTCACACCTAAATCACCTATGGCCACAAACATTTTGTTGCACAAATCTTCATCTTTTAAGTCCAAAATTGAGATTCGAATGGTCTTTCATATCAAAAGATTTATAAAAATGATTCAAAGTACTTGGGCAACCTTTGACAAGATCATTTGACTAACACACTTGGAGGACCCTAAATTTTTAGAAGACATGGTCAAAATTCTAGTACCAATGCTCTTAATTTTCACCTAGAATAGTTCCACTCCATTTAACTAAGCATCCCAATATATTGGTTCTCTCAATAACTCATATATTCACTGCTATGAAAAAAGGAAATTAATTTAGTTGCATGGTAGTAATAGTTGGAGCAAAGAATCTTCATCATCACGGGTGTTAGCTCTTGCTTGTTCCATGTTTGTTTGGAAAGGTTATGTTAGTGATTCAGCTTGTAGACATAAAATGTTTTAGTGTTTGTAAGAGTGAGTATGAGTAAATAAAGATGAAATAATCCAGCAACCTTGCATTATTATTTTTTCCTTGTGACAAAGAAGAAGAAATGACTCTTGAATCAAGCTAGAAAATGTCACTTGATTGGCAACCTTCTATCTATTAGAAATCTTACAAGAAAGCAAATCATATGAGAGTTGAGTTAGTAGTATCTACATTTTCTTAGAGCAAGACTACAAATGTTGTACGAGGATATCTCAGGTACACATTGTTGGATGTTAATTTTAAAATAATTTGTAAAGTCTATCATTCCAGTAAATAACTTTGAAAGCTTGATGAAAGACTGCTTGTGACTGATTTTGAAAAGTGTTCAAAAGGTGTCTCGACCTTACATCCTACTGATAAAAAAAAAACAATTGTCCAATTATAGAACACAAAAATGCAATTTGGGGGTCTCTACAGGTCAATTTTGGCCATGAAAAAATGTTGAAACAAGTCTTAACCTGAGCGTATTCATTATGGCAAGATGGATATTTTCAAGATCTTCAATTTGAAAGATCAGCTTCCTGGGTCAAAAGTTATGGCTTCTGAAAATTGGGCCTCCCATTATCGAATGTAAAAGCATTTATGATGCATGAGAGTTGTAAGAGGGAGTTACACTTTATGACCAATTTATAACATATGTTATGACATGTCATAAGGCATCTTTGAATGGAGATAATGGGATTGCCCAAATTGGTAAGTGGATTATGATGAGCTTATAACATGTGTAATAAGTATGCTATTTTTAGCTTGTGAACTCATCCTAGGATTTCAGTGTTGGATTTTAACATTCTGGGTGATTTTAGCACATAAATGGTTTCCTAATTACCATTTGATAGTTTAATATATTGCTTACCCTATTTATTGGGCACTTGATATGGAGGTTGATAGTTAGTCTTGTAGGTACTATCATACTAGAAGAATTGCTATAGATCTCTTGTAAAGGTTTAAGCTTTGCACGGGTATTGTAATCACTGATTACTGAATAATACATTGAATTGTTTTAGAGTGTAGGTTTTTTCTTCCAAAAGAGTTTTCCCATGTACATCATTGTATTACGGTATATTGCTTTTTGTGTTTATTTCCTTGTAACTATATGATCAATTTAATTTTTGCACAAACCTCCTTTCATAAATTAGTGTAGGAAACGTATTCTACATCTTTGGTTCCTTTCAAAAAGAAAGTAGTCTTGAATTGTCATGTGATTTCATGTCTTACTCGTGTTCTATATTAAGGACAGACTATCAAGCCATATTAAAGAGTACTACAGGAATAGAGATCATTGAAATCAAACAAACTGTTTAAGAATATAGTATAACTAATACTATGTGTTACAGATACGGCCTCTATAGAGCCAAATGGCATACTTTGTTTCACACATAAAATATGGCTTTTCAAAGATTCTATAATCACAAGAAGCAAATGGATACTAAGATATTTCTGTGGAAAAGGAAAGTTTTTCACTGATTTTACAACAAAATGATTCTATTACCTATCATGGGAAAAAGATTCATGCTCTTTGTTTAATAGGTACATTTTAAAAAAAACAAACTAAAAGAAAAAGAGAAGCATTGCTGAAAACATAAATTGCTTCAAGTTTAAAAATCATAAATATATTTAAAAAAAGCTTGCACTTACAGTACTGTTTTCCTCATCGTCACTATTATCATCAGTCTCACTTCCCCCCTCTTCACCTTTAGCTTTTGGAAGTGTTGTATTTACACTGGGTGGCCCACAAACCAGACACAAAAAATACTTCTTGGCTCGAGTACTGCAGTAGAAACATAAAACTCCAAATTAGCAAGTTCTTTATCATTCATTTATGTTTCTATATATAAGTATTTGGATTAGGTGCTCCTTAAAACCCATTTTCAGTCTCTTCATAAAATAATAAATTGCATAAAACATGAAAATGAAGCTATACATTTTCTCAAACATGAAAATACAAAAATGTGAATTTTGAAGATCCAGTAATCCTGAATATCAGTTTGACTGATATATTCCCGTGCATAAAAAAAATCTAATGCTCAGGTTATGGTGAAATTTAATGTGAACATGTTAAACTAAAGGTTTTCACAGAATTTTGATTCCATAAAAATGTATACTATAACTAGCCTCCCGTGTATCTCCTGGTATTCCCTTTAACATTGTAGTCCTGGTAACTATGCCTAAAATTAATATAAATCCTAAACCGATTATAATATAATTTCTTTTTCATTATACACAAATCACTCAGAATGATTATTACTTCAACACGCTACATTTCAACAGAGAAGCAACAAAGCACTGATATACAGCCAAATATAATAAAAGAAAATTCCACGTGCTAATAAGAATTAGTTCTATATTTAATTTTGGCTATCCAAGAGTCACCTGAGAAAAAGAACTGAACTTTCCACTACAGCTAGACGTGTTAGCCCATAAACTTTGTCAATCATCGGATTGAAATACAGAAAAATGATATAAATTTTGTCTGTGATAACACTTTTGATGGCAATAACAGCTGATTGTCTTTCATGTGTACTCCGAAAGTTCATAACAGCTGATTATATTTCACGTGTGCTCTGAACATTCTGCAATAAATAATGCATTCACTGAACACCACAGTTTGGATTTACGTTTACAAGAGAATCCATTCATGTTTAATCCTAAATGACATTCACCGGGCAAGCTTAAAACCTTTGTTCCAAAGAGGCTACAATAAATCAAAGACTGTAATTGCCCCATTCAAAAGCCAAGTTTGGTGTTTTGGTGTGGATATACATATACACAAGAATCAATCCACATTCAAATTCATAGTTGCAGGTTATACAGCAAGCAAGCTTAAAGCCTCCTTATAAATCAAAACTTTATAAGTGCCCAACCCAACAACCTGGTTTGGTGTTTTGGTGTGGATTTAAATTTATAAAATATGTGATCTTGTTAAAATCCCATGGTGCCATGTTGAAAGCCTTGCAAGCTTAAAACCTTCACTCAAGGGAGGCTTCAATGAACAAAAAAATGCAAGTGCTTCACCGAACACTAGTCTGTTGTTTTGGTGTGGATTTATATATATAAAATGATGAAGAGGGTTAAGTAGACCAATTCAGTGACAAATTAGATGTTTCAAGTATGTTTGTTTTTCTTTATTTTTTCCCCAAGCTTTTCCAGCTTTCATTTACATTTCTAAATTCTTCCCTTACATGTTCCTTTATGTTCCACATGGATTCAAATTGGTCTAGAGTTTTTGCATTTAAAAATCCATTTCTTTAATTTTTCAAGGCATGATTCTGTAAAACAAAAAATCAATGCTAGGGTTTGCAGTGGTTAAATTTCCTTTTCTTATTTTCTCAATTCTAGGATTTGTACTCTGTATTCAATGGCATCAAGAACTGGAAGCCAAAGCGTTCACAACACGAATCCCACATGAAATCATGTCATACCAGAACTGACAGTAGTGAAATGAAGATGAGTGGAGACATCAATCGGCTCAAATATCACCTTGCACATCCCCTTCATTTAACTCCAATAGAATGTAGTCATAGGCTGTTTTTGTTCCATAATACATGTCAAGATCACAACCTTTGCTTGAAGGTACAAGTTACAACCAGGAGAAGCATGACATATCCACTTCATTGAGCTCCATGTAGCAACAAAGTTTTTTTGTTCTATAGAACATGTCAGGATCACAATGACAAATACAATTCTTTTGCACTACAGCAATCTTCCTTTTAACGTGGCAAGAAGCCCATATTGGGAGAATTGGTCACAACCTTCACCATTGTAGGGACAGGATACAAGGTGCCTAGTCCACATGACTTAAGAGGACCATTGCTCCAAAAAGTAGTGGCAAATATAAAGACAATTGTGGAAGAGTAAAAGAAATATTGGCACAAGCATGGATGAACTATATTATCAAATGAGCAGGCAAATGGAAAGAATCACATTCATCAACTTTCTAGTGGCTTCAAATGGTCAAATGGTGTTCTTGAGGTCCATTGATGCCTCAAACAAAATTAAGAATGCTCAAAATCAAAGTTTAATGTTGGAGGAGGTTGTGTTAGAGGTTGGTGTAGAAAATGTGGTCCAAATTGTGTAGATAGTGCACTAACGTATATGGCTGCAAGAAAAACAATTGAGACACCCAACACTTTTTTGGACTCCTTGCACTGTTTATTGCCTTGATCTTTTGTTGAAGGGCATAGGCAAACATGATTAGGTAAATCTATGGTGGGACATGCCAAAAACATCACCAAGTATATCTACAATCAACCTTGGATGCTTACCTTGATGAGAGATCACACCAAAGGAAACAAACTTGTGTGCCCAAATGCCACATGATTTGCAACTAACTTCATCACCATGTTGAGTACTTATGATTTGCTAACACATATGATGTATATGTTTATGAGCCAAAAATGGGTTTATTCTTCTTATTAAATAAAAACAAATGGAGAGAGAATCATGAATTTTTTATCATATCTCCATGAAGAGCACTAATAAGATCAGGATAACTTCAAACTTCTATTTAAATTTTAAAGTTTAAATTGTATCCTTGATATTTACTTATTTTCTAATTTTAATTACTAAATATTCCTCATTTTTTTTAAATTTTATTTTTAATTGCAACTTTAATTTGTTTATCGATGTCAAAGCCTTTAGTCAAAGTTCTATTATTGGTGGATGGGGAGCATAACCCAATGAGGTTCCTATACTAGACCATGGTCAAAGCAAATGAAATCATCCAAAACAAGAGAAAAAAATCCACCCATTTAGTACATTATAAATTGGAGGTAAAACAATCAACTCCACCAACCCATTCATATTTTGGCTTACTACGTCCACCCCCAATATTTTTGCGTAGACAACTTCAAGGATGTTCATGAGAAGATTATAGAGGGCCTCTCAACATGCATTAAGAGGATGGCACCTAAGGTTGAGGTGAAGGACCCGATTATGGACAAGTTGTTGAAATATGAGCAAGCTGTTAGGAGGCTCTTCTCTTCACTAGTAGCCATTGAAGGGTGAACCACCCATGCACCAAGTAAAAAAACAAACTCAATCTTCAAGCCATTTCACTTCAAGTTTTCAAATATTTGATGTGTACAATTTTTGCCTAGTTAAAAACTTATAAATGTGTTCTTTGCAGCTTCTCCAGGTGGGAAGATTGGGACAAAGAAAATCTCTAATATTCAAAAGCTAGCCCTCTAAATTTTGTACCAACCTTGTAGTGCTTCTAGATGTGAGTACAGCTGAAGCTTATTTAATGCCATTCACATTTAAAAATACAACAAGTTAACACAATAGCACCTCAATGACCTCATTTTCCTACAATACAATCTTTGCCTTTGCTCAAAAAAGGTGAAGGGCTCAACTAGTCATGAGCCAATTCACTTGAATAACATTGATCCATACAACAATTGGACTATACATTATGAGGACCCCATGTTCATATAAGACAAGATTGTTAGTTTTGAGAAGCAAGCAAATGAGGGTGCAGCAAAATAAAAAGCATGAGGCATTGGATTGGATGACATCATGGTTGATGATGATGTTGAGCCTCAAGAGTAATGACCTTCTAGTTCAAGAGCAGATTCACAACCAACTACAAATAGTAGGACCCCAACCATCACTAGGATGCATATAGGGAAGAGAAAATTATAGATTGATCTAATTTGCATGTAATTGTAATCTTTCATGATGATTTTCAATCATCATAATAGATGTCATATCATTAGTTGTTGTATTCACATATTGATGAGAATTGTACTCTTTTATTTCAGATTTAATAGTTAACAGTTCCCTAATGTTCTACACACTCGTTTGATATGTTGTGTATCTCTAAGTACCCCTAGGACACATGCCCTAAATTTTCAAACTCGTTCCCTACTAGAAACATTTTAGGAAAGCAAGGAGGGGACAAAAACAACCCTTAGTGTACCCAAATTGCTGAAATATTGAAAACATCCCCAAGACAACAATTTTTTAGGAAACATCCAGAAAAGGCTAGTTGTCCCAAGATGGCCAAGGGACATCTAGACATCCCCCAACTATCTTAAGGATGGTTAGTCATCCCCTATGATCCAATCAAAAATATATATATTAAAAAACACAAAAACAAAAAAATATGATCGGAGGGGATGGAGAGGGCATAAGGAACCCCACAACCCTTTATAACAACCCTAAACCTAAAATAACCAAACTACAACTAAAAACTAAAAACAAATTGATTTTGCGATTTTACATTTTGTGAAGAAGACAAAAAAAGAGAACTTTGAGAAGAGAAGAGAATAGCAATGAGAAGAAAGGCAAGAGAACTTAAAAACTACATCATTTGAGGTAAGTTTACTATCCATTGTTCATTTGCACAAATTCTCTTGCATTTTTCTTTAACTTTTTTCAATGTTTCAAACACTTAGAGAGCTTTTTTTGTTGTTGTTTTATGTTTGCACTTACAGCTATGTTGATAAGTTTTCAAAAAAAAAAAAAGAGCAACAGTGAGGGTGAAGAGATTCAAATTCAACAAAGAAGCCATAGAATTACTACTAGGGGTTCTCCTAGAAGTGGGCGTGTTGTTAGAGCTATGAATTCAAATAACCTATTTGAATGTCTTTTTGAACTCCTCAAATTTATGCAAATAGCGCATTCAATCTTTAAAAACCCTTTTTACAATTTGCAACAGCCATAGACAGATAAGAAAAAAATTCAATAGAGAGTAGAATTTGGCTATGTCATTTGTGCAATAAGGATTATTAAAGTAGTTACATAATGGTTTACACTCATGCATAACTAGACAAGGAGTAAAAAGTTGTGAAAAAATTATCCTAATTGAGAAGGTTGAGGTGACTAGGCTATACATGTAAGGTGAGACAATAAATTAGGGAATGTCAATAGAGACTACACAACCCAATATACCATTGCCTAAAATCAGCAAAAGTATTGACAATACAGGTATATATTCTGAATTACAGAGCAGCAGCTGCAGAGACTATATATTACAATGCCATGCATAAATGTAATTTAAAATTGACCAGAGTCAATCACTAAATGAAAATTTAATCGATACTTGTGCATTCATAACCTGAAGTTGAAATTATATTAAATAGATGATGAAAGCATAAGCAGAATTCACATTAAACAATTAGAGTCCAATGTACCTATGAGGATAGTCCACAACCAAGCCACCTGAAAAACCAGAACGCATTGCTGCAGAGGTTATCATTTCAAGCTGAGCTGGATTTTCAGGATAAAACTGCAACACAGCTCGTGCACCTCTCGACAAGCATTTATATAGCGATCCAAAGAAAGCCCTGGCCACATCACATAAACTATTAAAAATCAGAAATCCCCAGGCATAGAAATTATCCTGCTACATCACTTTGCAAACTATGCACAATTCAAGCGAACAATAAACATGCCAAAGATCATGATTCTTACTGGGGGCAGGAAATATAAGAAACAGGTTTTCAAAAAACAAAACTTACTTCAATCTCAATCTTGGTTCGTAGCATGACTTGTCAGCATTGCAAAGCCACTGCTTAGGGAAACAGGAATTAGATGCTTAAGAATTTTTAAATAATTACAAGTATAAAAAAGAAAAACAGCATACAGGGAATGTTTTGGACATGAACTTATAGAAACATGTCACCATAAGGAAATAAAATAAATTACACAGAAAGCAGAGCATAGTACATATCTACACTTCCAAAAGTCTATCACCATTAAATGACACAAAATTGCACCAAATAAACAAAAGTTGATAATTGTTAACCAGCATGTATGGTTTTCCTATTACATCCAAGAATGCAAAACCATGGTGATTAGCAAGCATGTGTTGGAAATGGAAAGATAGCACAGATAAACCTCATCTACATAGTAATAAGTTCCATGCATTTCATTGCCTTTGGTGTTATTGCCATATAGGAAAGCAAGTGTATGGTTGACTATTGCTTTCTGGAGTCAACTTCAATGTCCTTAATTTAACAAGGGCAGTTCTCCCTTTCTAATCCTCATAATTTTAGCAAAGCATAATTTTCTTTTCAATATATACCAAAGAACTTACTCCCCATTTCCTTTCCCTCATAAAACATCACCCACATGTTGTATTGCATACATATTGTATATTCACATCTTTCACTCCTTGAAAGTTATTCCAACTGTGTTTGTGTTATTCACCAGAAAAGATGATATGAAATGAAAAGGAAAATGTGAGAATTGTTTTAATGAGTTAAAGCTTTTAGGGATAATAATTTAAATTTCCTGCACCTATCATATCTCAAAAACAACCTTTTTTATAAAGAAATTCCATGTGCTTCAATTGCAATAACCACCCTCAACTTTTTTTTTTAGAAATTTGGATTAGCTCAACTGTAACAAAAATGCATAACAACTTCCTTTCCACTTTTTGATCACCCAGATCTCGGAAAGGGCAAGGTGAGAGCATACTGTGTTTCGGAATGCTACAACCTGAAATCAACTGCTGAAAGAAAAGGCACAGGTGGCAAACCAGCCAAACCACTTATCTAGTGGGATGCAAATGCAATACAGAAAGGAGAACCATCCGCTTATTCAGCGGGAATTACAATAGCACATCCACTTTTCAATGGGAACGTTTATTTAAACTGAAAGTAAATATCAAACACCTGCCACTTATTCAGTGGGGTGATTACAAACCACTTGTGTAGTGAGGTAAGAATCAACATTAACCAAATTTTATTCATTGGCAGCATAGTTTGAGCACTCTTCGAGTACTCTACAAAACTCCCCAAACTCCCAAGTCTCTGAGCTGGCCGAGCCAAGTTGACCAGACTCCCAAGTCGAGATGACCGAGTATTAGGCTCAAACTCCCGAGTCTTGAGCTTAGACTCTTCTAGCACCTAAATATAATAGACATAGTAGCTGAAATTTCAAATTTTGAGAGTTTGAAGATCGTATGACGTGTAATGTTTGAATTATGACAAACTGATAGTCAAATTAGACTTTTATGTTCTCTAAATGCATTTATTTCTTTCTTTTTTGTGTGTAATTATGAGGGTTTTTTTTTTTTTTTTTGCCGAGTCCATGCTGAGTTTTTTGCCGAGTCTATGCCGAGTCCCGAGTCCGAGTCAAAATTTTGGGCTGCCGAGTCGAGTCTGAGTCTGAGTCCTAAAACTATGAAAGCCTATGTTTCCTTTGTATTAACTCTTGTGTTTTCCTTGACAGGTTTCTTGTTTTCTCTTTATTCTCAAGATTTTTTGTGTTTTCCTATTTGGCCATGACCATTTTATATCTTTGCAGGATGGATTTGTGTGAATCTTCTTTTTCCTTGTTATTCCTTCTTTAATCATGCTTTTGGCCCAATATTTAGATTAGTTGAATGCATCTCCTTTTAAAATGAGTTGGATTTTATTTTGAATGCCAATTGCTACCCATAAGGAAGCTTCTTCACCATTCATTAAACCTAGAATCTACAGCCCAGAACCATTTTTGGTCTTAAAAATAGATTCTCGCACCATTATTTTACTTTGATGCTGAGAAGCTCCTTCCACTGACAACATCTTAATCAATGTTTTTCATTGACTTCTAAAAGTGCATGCCTAATGCCTCCTATTTATCCACACAAGATTGCCTTAGCCATTCATCAAAGCTTGGATCTAACGGTTAAGATATTGCTTTTGACACTATAAATTTCTCAATATTAAATCTACAGCCCATGACATGATTCAATTACAGTTGATAAAAGATCTCTTTCAATGGATGAAATATTTTTAAATTTTTTGGTTACAGCTGACAGCATTGTATAAGGATTTTCTTTAGCCTTCAATATGCTATTGATCTGTTTTTTAATCAAATAAGCAATAATCTCTTTCACCACCTTGCCCTTCCCAAGCTATAAACTCATCCAAAGGCAACCAAGAGATTCTTTGAACTTTTGATCTAATATACCTTTATTTTCTTCTAATGGCCTACAAGAGATTCAAGCTCTAATCTGTCCTTTTAAAAGTCAAAAGGCATTCTTGGATGTTGATCAGATATAGATCTGACAGATGCAAAAGTTTTGTGCTTCTATTGCAGCAGTGACTAAAAGCTTATCTCCAATGCCCACAAAGCCTCCTGCCCCATTAATCAAGCTTAGATTCTAATAACCACAAGTCATTCTTTTTTAATTCCCAAAGCTTCAAAGCCTTAACCTTATATGAAAGCACCCAAAGATCTTCCCCAACTCAACAGCTCAATGAAGAATTGTTTCCTAAAGTTTTGTGGAGGCAGTTATTAGTGAATACAATAAAAAAGGGTATCTTTATTGATGAATACAAAAGGCTAGATTGGCTAAACAAGCATGTGAATATTACCAACCTAATACAAACTTATTAGACATCTGGGCATCACCTTTGGCATTGAAATTTCTCCAAAAAATCAATGGATATGGGTGTTTTACGTATTCGAGAAGAATACAAAGAACTGGATCTATAAAGAGTCAAAACCTGTCTCTTGCTGCATATTTGATGATGGTACACATCATCCTTGCTCCAAGAGACATGTTCCACTCAATATTCTTCTTGCATTAAAAGCTGAGGTGGATAAGAATCCTATGAGATGTCAAAGGTATGCATATAGCATCATGGAGTCCATGCATAACGCATAAAGAAAGCGAGGCTTTGGAATAACTAACATAAGAGCACATAAAGTATTCCTCACGTTACATGGATAGTTAGAGGCATTAATAATAGGCTTCTAGACAGATTCTTGTCACAAAAATCTTATGCGTTGAAGGTATCACAGGTCCTACAACCTGCATGATGCACTTGACAAGATAGGGTTGTGCATGATCTGCGACTCTCTGATCTTCAAAATAGTTTGGTAAGCTTGAGTTGGCTTTAAAACAATTCATTTAAGATATGTAGGCCAATATGACAATCAGGATCTAGCTTGAAGTCCTGCTTGTATGTTCATCTAAACAAAATGTCAAATGGGCAGAAGTAATGCCCAGAAAAGAAGAGGTTTCGAAGGACTTTTCTACTAGAGAGACCTATGGAATAATGAAATAAAGAGCAGTGTGCTTGCAAATGGAGTGTTGGAGAAGCCAAGATCTGAAAGCAACATCAAGATATCCTTCCACTAGTTTACACATGAGCACAAAAACATGTCTATCATATAATATGAGAGTGTGTAATGTATGAGAGCCTTGCATATATAGGCAAGGTAGAGGAGGTAGGAAGGTAGGACTGAACAACTGACTACCCCTCCAAATGTGAAACGCATGTAAGCTCATATGAAAATTGTTTGAGCAGCAATTATTCTTGTACTGGAGGTCATGACTTCATGTTCTAAACATAAGGCTCCTTATGGGGGTTATGTAATTATTGTTCAGCTGTTGCTGTAGCTTCCTCTGCTGCAGCCTTGTTTTTGTTGTTTGTTTCAGCTGTTGCTGTAGCTTCCTCTGCTACAGCCTAGTTACTTGCTGTTTGTATCTTTGTTTTTTGAATGCTTATTCAATAAAAAAAGTGTTTGAACATGTTTAAAGTTGTCAAGCGTGCATGCAATAAGTGTCTCAAAAGGTGAGTACATGTGTCTCAACCACATGAAATGAGACAAAAAGAAAAAAGCCCCTAAGTGGAGGCTTAACTAGTGTGAATGGATCAACCTAGAAAGGGTGATTAGCTAACTAGATATAAAATGACCCTATTAACACTATCATGGAGGTCTTTAAACTGGATTCAAAGGTTAGCAAGTATGTACAAGCCCATCTACTAGGTGCTTTGAGAATTACTTCAACAAGGGTACATTAAACTATGAATGAAATTTTTTAGACTATGTGATGATTTATTGGGATTTGACTAATAGTTTCAAGTTAATCTTCATCAACCCATATTTCATGAGTAGTGATTCAATAGAACCCGTTTCTCATGACCATCAATGGTCTATTTAGCACTCATTGCATGTAGGTGATGCTCATAAGGGTGAAGCTCTAGAACTTCCTAAGAGGTGACCCATCCCAATACTACTCCAACTCAAGAGCACTTAACCATGGAGTTTCCCTCACAATCAAGCCCACTTAGCATGCTACTCAAATCACAATACCTTCAAAAAGTATTGTACCTTATGAACCAATCATTATAATGCTCCCTAACTTATTCACTTTCATATACGAGGTGCTTTTGTAGTGTATCAAGTTTTGTGATGATCTATAGGGATTCAACTATGCCTTATGAACCATTCATTATAGAGCTCCCTAGCTCATTCACTTCATATAGGTGGTGTTTTCACAATGTATCAAATTATGTGATGATCTATAGGGTTTGAACTGCATAGCTTTGAGTCAATCTTCATCAACCCATATTTCATGAGAATTTGTTCACAAGAACCCATCTCTCGTGACCATGAATGTGTCAAGGTAATGCTCACAAAGTCCACTAAGACTTCCTAAGATGTCATCCATCCTAATACCTCAAATTAAGTTTACTTAACCATGGAGTTGCCCCATGATCAAGCCCACTTAGCTTGCCACTCCATTTGCAAAACCTTCAGAAAGTATTGTGCCTTATAAACCATTCATTATAAATCTCCCTAGAAGTGGTATTTTTGCAGTGTATCAAATTATGTCATGATTTATTGTGATTCAACTACATAGTTTCCATTCCATCTTCATTGACCTATATTCATAGCTAGGAATGGTCCACTTATCACTCATTGCATCTAGGTGGATGCTGATAAGGGTGAAGCACCAAGACTTCTCCCAAGAGGTCATCCACCCTAGTACTATTCAATATGCTAAACCTTTTTACTGCTATGAAATTGAGGACAATTTAGATGATATAAGGAACAAGTTTCTTGTATCGACTAAATGAAATCAAAATAAGGAACAAAAGATCCCAATGAAATATGGTTGCTTTACTTTCAACAAAACTAGAGTTTATATACAATTAAATAACGAAGTAACAAGTTAATTAATGCTGAAATAGAGCCTAGCAATCAATGACAGATTAAATAAATCAAGCCTCACCAACTCCATTTTTGTCTCTTGCTAGAAAGAAGAAACCATGCTCCATATCTTTTGGAAATGAATTCAAGCATTGTGCAGCATGTTTTTTGCAGCCCTTTACAATGTAATATTTTTATTAGGAGACTAATGCATGATTAAAGTTCATGGGAAAGAGATATTGATAATTGTAAGACTTACAGAAGTTGAATTCCTTAAAAAATAAAGATTGACATCATTCACTTCAGCCAGTAGGTTTGATTCTCTTGATAACAAATCAACAAACAACATTTATGTCTAGAATGAAAGTTTTTAGTATCTACAAAAGATGTTGACTCTTAACAAATTCATGAAGCTAAAATGTCAACTCCTCTAGCTCTTGACTAGAAAGGATTGTTACAAAGGTAATACCTCCATGTAATTTTTTTTGTTACATATTAGTAATATAAGATATGTAATTTTTTTTAAATGAAACAACTGATGTCTCATTTGATAATTCTTAGCATATCATGGGGAAAGTTGTCAATAATTAAGATTAAACTTCATGGTAGAAACTTTCAAGTTTTGGTTAAATTTTGCTACTATATTGAGTGTAAATAGGTTGTTCATTGTATTGCTATAGATTTTGTATTTGGATTGTTTAAGTATTATATCCATGTTCAATGATCAGTTCTCATTACCTCGGTTGAATTTCCAAAGATAATGGATGCTTGAATTTGGTCTTGCTAGTTCTCTTCTTGGTTGTTTGCATTTATAATTTTATATTGAATTGAATACACATGATATATTAAATACATAGTTACAAAAGTTGTTATAAGACTCACCCAAACTCAACAATTCTTGAAGCAATTTAATTGATCTGAGGTTGCACGACTTGAGACTCGGGTACTCAATGAGTCCCGTCACACAAACTTGGCCACTAAAAAAGGGTCATTCAATTTGTTTTTTCCAAACCTCATTTATGCTTCTAAAGGACATGTGACTGTCTATTGACTCTGATTTTAAAAATATTAAACCCTAAGCTCTACTTCCAACTGCACACAACAGTGTGCAAAAACATTTCTAGTTAACTTCCTCAATCGTGCACAACTATCCATCAAATTGAAAATTGAAAATTTCAGAAATTTGCCATGCCATTCTAAGGCTTGTGACAGTCTATATAGCAATCATTGTTGATTTTTATTGTAAACATCTTGTCTATGGAAAATAGTATTGACTGGTACTACTGCCTCACACTATAACCTTTCTAAACTATGCATTCTCATTAAAGGGCATGCACCCTACTAATGACCTATAACTTTCTCAACATCAAAATCTGATAGTTTTGGTGTGGCTCTGCCTTCATTCACGACAGATCTTCTACATGTACTTTACAAGAAATGTTTATAACCAATCTTCCCTAATGTTAACCATGATTATTGTTACATCCCACCCTAGTGACTTATAACCACTCTTATTTTTCTTGCTTAAGAATGTTGAATGTTGCAAATAATGTGTATTATGCATGAAATGATGGAAATCTTATCATTGTGCTATGAAAACGCAATGGAAATATGTACCATGTTTATCCTGAATGTTCATACTGTGGTGAACTTAGAAAGAAAGTTTAGATCTTACAGTAATTGAATAGATTGAAATATGTTTTGATCATTAATGAGATGACAGTCTAATCCTTCTTCGTTTGTTGGAGTTGGATACAGGATAGCCGTTCCGCAATGCTCGGGAGCAGGGAAGTATCATCCAAGTAGAGAGGTAATGTTGTAAGAACCCTGGAATTGCCATCTAAGCTAAGGCTGGTCTCGGGATTTTGTAAACCCTAGAAGTGAGTATTTGGTATCCTGTCGTCGTAGGTTATCGAATGAACCTTAGAGTGGTTTTGCCATCAGTGATATTAGGGTTTTGAAAACCAGTCCTTTTATCTCTTTTGGTCATTGACTTTTACTTAACCTTGGTACTTGGTTTCGTTGTTTCGGTAACCGTATCTTTGAGTGTAACCTCACCTAGTAAGCTTAGATATAAAATATTATTTATTTTGTTCCAAGTGAACTTAATAATTTTTATAATGAATATTGAAGGGGTTTATTAAATAAATAAATATGTTACTAAATTATATAGGGCGAGATATGAAAACTCGTCCATCTTTGAGTTGGACGTTTTAATAATTAAATTAACTAATATATATTTTCTCATCCCATATTTTCCTAAAAAGAGTCTTGGTCGTCTAATTTTGTGAAACGTATATCCTCAATGATGTGGGATTCAAAATAATTTGCCACACAGAATGACGTGGCTTTAATTTCTAAGAGATCATCCAAAAATGGAGTTTTGAGGAGTGATGTGGGAAGTATGTGAGTCGCGCGTATGGTAATTCGTAATTTTCGAATTTGGATATGATGTATTAGCACCGTTTGTGCATTATTGGGGGAAGTGGCAGAGACATATGCCATGGACTTGCTTCTTATCATCTTTGAGTTCCTAAAAACACGTTCATGGAAGGCGTGGAAGGAAGAATACGGCAAGGTAGTTTCGATAACTACCTGGGGACAATCATCCGATGGGGGATATCTTTTTGTGTGTTATTCTTTGGTGGAGGGAGGAAGGAGAGGATACGAACATAGAAAAGAAGAGATACGGATAGAGGAAAAGGGAGGAGAGGAAGGGATTTCAGAGAAAAGAAATTTATCTCCAGAAAATAGACGGACCAGAGGGAGCACACAAGATCTATAAAGAGCAGAGACGTCTTGAGGAGAAGGTGTAACAGTTGAAGGGATCGCTAGTCTTGGCTTCTGAGGAGTTTGTTGCTTGACCAAGGCTTCATCTTACAGGCACGTAGCTCATTTAAATTCTTTTCTTGAAAAGAAGTCATGAATTATGTGTCACGTTAAGGAGCTAATGAGAACTCTCATTGGAGTTTTGTAGTCTTAGTATTGTATTTGACTGAGTGTTACATTCTTTTCCTTTCTGTCTAAGTGTTCCAGAGGAAAAGTCTGAGAGTGTAAATCACGGGGCTTTTACTTTATTTACTATGTCTATAAATTTCTGGTGAATGTGTCTAGAAACCTTTTCGGAAACATCTCTTTTAATGAAGTATTCTGAGTAAGAGGATAGAAATTTTAAATGGACATGGACATGACAGGTCTAATGCTCTGTTGTCATGAAAGAGTGACGAGTGAAGAGAAAATGGTCTACTTGCTGATGTTCTCTATTTTGTTGGACGTATTATGTTAAGGTTTTGCTTCTTTAGTGACTAAACTTCATAATATCTGTTGGAAATACTTTTGTTCTATAATGTATTAATCTGGAAGTATAGATGGTAAACTCATACTGAGATAGAAGGAGAGATTGTTGCTTCCATAAGCCATTATCTGTTGAGCAGTAGGGTTTGAAACTGAATATCTTATGGAAACAGAACTGAGAACTGATAGGTGATAGTTATTTACGCTGATAACGACCAGCTCCACCATTATGTCTTATGACAACTTAAAAGTAGGAAGCGGTTCTTAATCTTTATGAAAATAAACGAATGTAAACTTCAATAGCATAAACTCGGAAGAGTTAGTTGGGATTCATGTAAAGACTACTTAGTCTGAAGCTCCTTCTACTTAGCACTCTGAGGCTTATTTGTTATTCTGACTTTTATATCTTTTAAGTAATAGCTTGGTATCTTTAATACTAAACGTGTAAGGCAGTTGGTCATAACGGTATGCAATCTTTGCGGTAACTCTAGCCCTAGAATTACTGGACACACGTGGCAAGTAGCCAAGAAGTGTGAGTGAAGGGTAGTTGAGTCATGCGTAGGACATAAATTAATGCCCTAGGACAGGTGTCCAGACTTGAGTAAGTAACGGAGAAATAATCTCCTAGAAGCCCTAGTTAAGGAAAGTTTTTCAAAGTTGAGCAGGGTGGGTGAGTAGCACGGTAGTGCAACCTATGGCCATAGTAGGGGCAGGTACCACTGACTGTATTAGAATAATATCTTTCTATTTATGTCGTAATTGTCATCTCGTCGTTGCTTTTTCTAACTTAACGATTGTTTCTTTTAGAAACATCGTCTTTTGTAATCTATATAAGGAACTCTCGTTCCTCTTGATTAATACACAACAACATCGATTCTGTAACATGGTATCAGAGCCAGGTTGCTCAAAATCGAATTTTTAATTCATAAAAATCTTTTAAGATTTTTTTGTTCCTCTTGAATTAAAAATTTGATAAATCTTCTCTAAAATTCTTTTGAAGATTTTTTGTGAGTGAAAAATTTTGAAATTTTTTTCTGGTTCCTCCTGAAAAAAAATCGTGGGCTTCTTGTAAGGTTTTTTTCGTGGCTGCAAATCGAGGGTTTTCAGTGTTTATTCCTCACCTGAAGATCGTGTTTTCTTCCTGGCGTGTTTTCGAAGGTCGTAATTTTTCCTGGGAGCGGATTAGTTTCTTCTGGTCGCACGTCTTTGTTTAGGAAAAATCCCGTGGCTTCCGGTTGCGACCTCCATCCGCGTTATTGAAGACTCTTCTTCTGGACGTGTTTTCTATGTTGATCGCGCGACCCAGAAAACACTCTTCTTCTAGACATGTTTTCGTGCCAGCCCGCGTGACTTTATTCTCTTGGCGTCGTTGTATTAAAGTCTGCATTCGCGTGTGAGGATCTTGGTCGCGATTTTTTGCAGATCTTGCTTGCACGACATCTGCAAAATATTGCCCGTGTTTTACCCTCTATTTGGGCTCGTTTTTTGAAGCACGAATTTCTCACGACGCCTAGGGTTCTGCTTTCTTATTGCCGCGCTTTTGTGAAAGTTCGAGCCATTTTTCTGCAACTTGTGAAGCTTTCATGGCGGCTAGGGCATTCTGCAACTTCGACTAGGGTTTGAACCCTTCAGATCAAGTCGAATTTTTTTTTCTGATTGCAGATTCTTGGTGGGTTTTTTAAGAGCTCAACTGGGTCAGTCTCCGATTTTTCTGGGTGCTTCGTTTTCCGTGCCTCGATTTTTGTGCAGCTTTGTTCTAGCAGCTAGGGTTCCAGACCCTTTGTTTTTGAAGCCAACAATCGATGTTCTAGGTTTTTAAATATTTTTTTGTCTCGTAAAAGAAAAAAAAAATCTATCTTCTAGGTTCCGGGAGGGTTTATAATTTTGTCCTAAAAAATTAAGAGTTTTTCTCCTATACACCCTTGTCAGGGTTTCTGTCATTCGGGAGGGCTCTCTGGTTTTTACTATTTTTTCCAAAAAAAAACGATGATTTGTAATCTTGGGTTTGGCGATTTTTTCCTCAAAAATCATGGTTTGGTGTAGTCAGTTTTTTGGTCACAGCTGGGGGAACATCTGCACTTTTGGCTTCTTGCAATCTGTTCTGGGGCGTCATGTCCATCTGTAGAAGATTGGAGGGTTTGCCAATTTTTCCTCAAAATCGTAGTAGCTGTTCTCGGTATGTCTTTGGTTACAGGGAGGGACAGTTTTCCAACTTCAGGTTGGACTATTGGTGTTGTTATTTCCAGAAGTTCTGCAGTTTCTGGGAGGGTTGGTGGCAGGCTCATCTCAAGTGGCAGAGTCAGTGGCAGGCTCTTGTCTTTTGTTGCAGCAACGTTCTGAGAAGAAGGGGGTACCCTTCTCTGTTCTCTCTGGGTAGTTAGAATGATGACCATTAAGGGAGGGTAGTAGAATAATATCTTTCTATTTATGTCGTAATGGTCATCTCGTCGTTGCTTTTTCTAACTTAACGATTGTTTCTTTTAGAAACATCGTCTCTTGTAATCTATATAAGGAACTCTCGTTCCTCTTGATTAATACACAACAACATCGATTCTGTAACAGACTGCTCCTAATACTCACATGCAACCCAGATATCTAGCTAGCCAGAATAGCCGGCTTAGTAGGAAAGATTCCTTAGTAGTCAGGCAAAGCCAGTTAGATAGGGTTCCTCCACCAGAGCTCAGATGGCTATTTGAGGGTTAATCCAACATCACCTTTCGCAAGAAGGGTAGGGCCCCCTTCCAGTAGGAAGGTGTGCGCGGGGGGACTGAACAAGTCCGTGGTTGGAGGTAAAAGCACTCAGATGATGCTTCCCTCAATTCTTCAGCTGGCAAGCCGAGTCTTGGAAGACGCCAATCAGATGAGGACTTCTTAACCCTTATTCTTGCACTTTCTTTGTACTTAATTAGAAATGTAAACAGTTCATTCATGTTATGCTGAAGTATGTAATCATGTTTACTGCTATCATTGAAATTGTTGTAATGTAATGTTTCAAAAAAAAAAAAATGCTCTCGATGATGTACAAATGCTTATTTGTTTATTGTATATTGAATCGGGTTCTAACAATTATACTTGTTCGTTGAAAAAAATGTTTTTTCCTTCAGCTCAAATCTGCTTTTGTATTCATTTGAATTTTGATCAATGTCTACTTGTATATACACTCAAAGTAGCTTCTATTTTATTAGTTTTTTATATCTTTAAAGTGGATTTATCGAAGGGTACATAATAAAAGCTTTGAATCCTTAAAAATCTATATCTCATGGTTTTTTTTCATTTTGCCATGTCTTTATCGAGTCTTAGCCAAAAGTCTAAGTGTTGAGTCCATGTCTAAGTCAAAAATCAACTTGTGGAGTCTGAACCAAGTCTAGGTTTTGTAACTATGATTAGGCAGTGTGTTGGATACAAAAGGATGCATTATGATAATCTGACTCACTATTGAAGTGTATCTTAAGCAATTTTGGTTTGAACCTTTTGAACTACAAGACAACTTTAATCCTTTATATCCAGTTGGGGTAGTGACATGTCCCTACTAAGAGCAGAGATGGAAAGCACATAGGAAAATGCAAGAGCAAGAGAGAATTACAAGGATGAGGTTGCGCGATCACTAGATAAGGCCAAGCAAATTCAACCAACCCCATATCTTGGCATGTAAAATTCCTTATTCTTCCTTAGATGTAGTTAAGAAGGCTTCAATGAATTGAACCAAGCATATATGTTTGATATTTAGAATAATGCAGATAATTACATAGGAAAGACTACAAGAACTATTCTCATCATTTTTGCCTTGTTGAAAGGAAATTGCAGCCAGTTAATAGAAACAAATCAAAACCAAAATATAGCTGCCAGATAATTAGAAGAAAATGGAAGGTGGAAAAATACAAAAAGAATGCAAACCATAAATCATGATCCCAAGCCAGATAAAATCTAGGTGTTGAATGAGAGGACTGGGAACACTTAGGAATGATATGGATACTAAAAAATGCATTGTCAATGCCATAAGGGTAGCAAATGAAGATTTGAGCTCTCTTATATGAGATGGCGTCAATGTATGTGGGACCATTGCATATCCTCCCTTCTAAAGAGCAAAATCCATGGTGGGCAATGAAGCAAGAGAAGATTCCAATATTGAAGCCATAAAAAATCCATTTTGGAGTTGTAACCAATCTCACTTAAGAAACATCCTCTAGTGAGGAAGGGTATGGGCAATAAGAAACATGTAAAGTTCATCATCAATTTGTGTGGCTTTTGGTTTTCCCAAGGAAGAAAACAATTTAGAAAATGTAAAATCCAAACAGAACTACGAGGATAAGAATGAATGTTGGCCAGATAAGACCAAGCACATTTGAACTACCCTAGAATGAGACATGCAAAACTCTTACCCTATCTAGATTACATGTACTTAAGAAAGTTTTAGCTAATTGGACCAAGTGTACATGTGGAATAATTCAATGATTTATATACTAACAAAGGAGATCGCTGTGAGAGTGATTCTCAAAATTTCCTACCTAGTGAGAGGAAACTATCCCAAATTACTATGGACAAATGAAAATCACCATCTAGCTTCCAAGATGAACCAAGGAAATGAAAGACAGCTGTCATGTCCCTGCCATGAGATCATGACGATCTCCTTAAAAATGATAAACCCATTTTAAACTAATAATAAACAAAAGTATAAAACCATTATTATTAATGTAGGGAAAGCAGCGATTCACTCTTGCAAATGCAGTGAATGATCTAGGAAAGGATCGGTGATTTGAGAGGGATAATGTTAATGGAATTAATTATCCCTCAAAGTGATTGTCATGGCTCCATAAGGAAACAAGGAGATAAACCGCTGTCATAACGCCGCCCCAAATGGATGGCATAACAGTAAGTCGACATGAAGAAGATAGATAATCTGATCGCTGATGGATTTCATTTAATAAACCACAGTTAGTAAAATATAGAAGCAAAGGAAAATTAATATATATTAATCAAGCAAATCGTTTAAGACAAACAAGGCAGAATAAATGAATTAGCACTGATAATAATAAATTAACTTTTACTAAGGAATCGCATATGTTAGAGAAATTAATTTAAGGCTGCAGCGATTCATTTTATGGAAAGATGAAAGGGGGCGATTAATAAAGGACATATCCCTCTAGTCGACGTCTTTTCCCCAAGGGACGTGAACTTCCAAATCAGACATCAAGGATATATATATATATATATATATATATGTTAAGAAATGGATAGCAAGAGGCATCGATTTAGAGAAGAGAAGGAGATGCACATCGGCTGGACAAAGGAGGGATCAGACCAGCACTCACAAGGAACCCGTCCAGTCCACCATAGCAAGTTGGCAATTATTAAATATTATATATAGATACTCAGGGGTATTTTCTGCCATTCATTATTTTACATCTGTATAAATATTGCCATGAATAATGAAAGAATATTTAATGTATGATTTCTTATGATAGAATAGAAGATATGTTTGACTGATTGGAATTCACCTTGTAGGAAGGGCCTAGGGTGTAAGCAAAAGGGGTAAACAAGGCTTGTAAGTAGCCAACCAGAGGGCACTTACACAGAGAGCCAAGTTACCCACTTACGACCCTCGACCAATTCCACAAGATGGCAAGTGTCTTCGGGGAGTTGAGACACTGATGGGGAAAGCAAGTACAAGCTGCCAAGGGAGAGGGTTGTGGTGTACACCCTCTTAGGCTTGGTGTAGAAATGGCTTTGGGCGGACCCATCATGTCCCTTCTCCCAAACCCTAGCATATATATATATATATGCATGTATTATTCATGTGGTGATTGCAAGATTCAAACCCAGGATTGCATTATTAAAGAAATATTTATTTGGTAAGACGAACCCTAACCCTAATTTGCTGCAATTTGTGATCAATAGGCAAATTCTAGGGCAAATCAGGAGAGGGACATTACAACAGCAGGGTCTAAAATGGACACAAATCACAAGTAGTGGTAGATGAGTCCCAAGGCGGATAGAATCTAAATGCTGAGTTAGAGGACTAGAACCACCCAGGAATGAAATGCATTGTCAATGCCAAATGACATTCATATGAAAATATGAGCTGTCATATGTGGAGTCTATGTTTGTCAAGCCATTCAGTACCCCTCCTTCAAAATGGAAACCCTAGTTGGCAATGAAGCAGGAGGAGAATGTTCTAATATAGATGCTCTGAAACTTCCATCTTGGGGTTGTGAGGAAGCTCACTAAGGATCTACTATCAACTAACTAATGAAAGAGATGAACAATAACAGAAATACAGAGTTCATCTACAAGATAAGAAATTGCTGATTGTCCTAAGGAAGAAGAGTGGGATGTAGTTAGAGACATGATCAAGCACAATGTGGTGCAAATAGAGGCTTGTCCAAAAAATTTAACCTCCAGATAGAGCAAGGTGCTAAGATGTTAGTCAAAATACTTAGTCACAAGCAGACCTTTCCATCAAAGAGAAGTAGTCACCAAAACAATATCTACATAGTGGATCATGTGGCCAGGTGAGCATGATGCCTCATGATTAAGATGGCAGGAATTTATTGAGATGGTAGCAAAGGACAAACATCAAATACCTTGACTATTGTATGAAATGAAGACAGCATGCCTGGTTTAGCAGTCAGAGCACATCATGGAATTTCCAAGTCCAGTGATATCAAGTTGCAGTGATGGGAAAGGGTTCATTATGGAGATGTTGGATAGTCGTGTCCCCTATTTAATCAATTGTTGGAGCACAACTGTAATTTGCTGCATGAGTTGGAGTTCAAATTAATTTTACCTTTGTTTTTGGTTGTGGAGTTCTCAGGTGAGGAGTTGAACTAAGTCAGGGTTTTGGATGATTCTAATGAACCCTTAGGACTGCAAAAAAGGCACATGACAATCATTTTTTTCCCAATTAAAACAGTACAAGAGAGAAAAATGCAATTTTCTTACTTTTGGCCATTTATTAAAGGTAAATAGAAGCCTAATAACTTGAAATGCACTTTTCAACAAAGATGTATGTCATTTGCAATGGCAGCCAAGTTAACAGCGAAAATTCACATAAAGTGGCAAAATGTACTACCATGCAATAAACGTAGCAATTGTAATCCAAGTCATAATTTTTGTATAACAAACATTAGAAAGATATCTCTTATTCAAAAGACAACTTGTGTCATGTCCCTTCCATTGGGACACCATAAGAATAATATTTTAAATTCCTAAAAGTGTTTTTAGACACTAGTTTATAAGAACATAATTATATAATAATAATAATATGATTTTGCTTGGCACCAACCCCATATTCAAACAATTTGAAACCGACATGCTATGCATTTTGAATTTCGGAGAGGTATATATGTGAGTCTTGTTTTTTCTTGGACAGCTTATGAACATTTCACTCGCCCTTGCACAATTTTCTGCTTCTTGAGATGAAACCCTCAGGAGGCATCGGCCAGGTAGGATGCCACGCCTATCTGCCTTTGTGAGCTGTTTTGTACTGAGCATTTGCAGGGAAAATAACCAGTTTGAATCGCCTTTCAGGTTGACATCACTGTGAGAGGAGGAATTTCCTGATTTGAGACAGATCACACCCCATTACTCAGCAAATTAGCTTGGACACCAGGGGCTTAGCAACTCCCACTTTGCTGTGTGTCTTTGACACCAGCAAAGTGACCAGCAGATTGAGAAGTGGGACTCTACACACCTGTCAAGGACCTGAACCACTACAGGGCCATCCAGCACGTGATTTACAGACCCTGACATCTTGCAGCCTGGGCAGTCATGTGAGGAATATCTCCACTCTGGCAAGGCAAAACAACATATAGCTGTAAGTCAAAATTCCAGAACATTGACCTGAGTTGTGTCATCAAATCGAGGGGCCATCTCCTCTTTGAAACTGTGTAAACACTACAAACTACGCCAGTATTTGGGATTCTGAACCATAATTTCTGTTTTCTGGATTTGCATTGTTAATTGCAATCTGAGTTTCTTTTTTAAATCTGCTGAGTATTTATGACTGCTGTGAGCATATTGGTGGAATTATGTGAATGTGTTAAGCAAATTTGGGAATGTTGAAATTAGGAAAGTAAGAGGAAAGAAAACTAGTCTTTCATTCCTGGGACATTACAACTTGTGAGCATTCTCACCGTTAAGTGTCATGTCCCCAAAATCGCGACAGTTAGATAACAAAAAAAAAAGCATACTTAGAAGTATTGACTATTCAATATCATTATAATTATAATGATCAAAGATAATATTATAATTATAATTATTCGATAAATATAATTATAATTATATATAAATATAAAATAGAACATAACAATATTACAATAATAAGAATATATATACGCATACAAAGAAACTAGTAATATTTAATAAAATGACGATGCCTCAATTAAGCAAACAACAAACATAAAGCGATTAAAAGTAATATCTACATCGACTCATTAGTAACCAGATGAGTATCGACACCCTCAGAAAAAGGTTTAGTCTTTATCGCCAGGTAATAGCATCTAAGGGAAACTAAGACATCCAGCCAAACTCCTGTAGCCGACGCCCTCTCAGAAGATATCATTATCGCTGATTGGGTGGTCGCATATATTACTGTAACATGTGACATCTAAGACTAGGAACCGCTGTTCATCTGTCCAAGCTACTCTAATTGCCACACTGGCAATACTCTTAGAAGATCGTTTGAAACCAAAAGGCAGTCAAGCTTATCGGGCACATAATACGTCAGTAAAAACCAATATGTCAGTAAAGACCATCAGGCGATTGTATATTCCCTTCAAGAGGGCCGACATCTTTATCCTGTGAGCTACTCATATGAAAATCATGGCTTCTAATAGCAGTGATTAGTTTCGGGCAAACTCTCAAAGAGTAACCAAGGGAAGTCTTAAGTCGGACATTGAAGGGCCCTCAGCAATAAGGAGGGATAAATTAGTTAAGGACCACAATGTATTAATTAATGTAAGATAACATCTATAAAATAAAGACTATTAAAGGCAGCGATGGCTTTACAAGGAGACACAGCCTCCACGTAAGGACATATCCTTTGGCAGGATATAAATAAAGATTGGAAACGTAATTAAATGGCATAGATTACATAGAATATCAATTATGGAGAAAGTAAGCAGATTTATACACATTCTCCAGCAGATCAAAAACACTCTTAGGGAGGCGAATACTCCTCAGCACAGGCAGCATAACAAGAGAGGAATATAGGGGAGTAAGTATCACTAGCAGATCAGGCTGCTGCCAGGAGGCCCGGCTGATCAATGATATCAACCACACAATAATAAAGATGAATAGATACATAGCCAGAGAAATAGGATTGAAGATATTGGTATTTACTATTTACACAGCAACTTAGGAAATGGTGAGAAGACATAACATATTCTGCACATAAAAGACTACCGAATGATCCATAAAGGGAGTATTATCTGGAACACAGGTCAACGAATATCCTCAGAAATACATCTATAAATCTGGCTTAGGAATAGAAAAGTATAAGGCATACGAATATACCTGTGGGTATAACAGTAAGTAACTTAGTGATATAATTGAACTATCATGAAGACAATAGCAGCAATCGGATATACATAAAGGCAGCACTGCGAATTTAAAGACAATAGCAATTCATAATTGATGGCAGCAATCTATATTAGCAAAAGAGGCAGTAATTATATTGTGAAAGGCTGCGATCAGTCTAAAGGGCCTGCAGTTAATAATAAGGAAGTTCATAAGGAGACATCATTCCAAGTGAAAAAGATTTATAAGAATGATTACAAGAGGATTAAAGCAGATTTAAAGTAGAAGTATATAAGAAAGAAGTAAAGAAGGGAATAGGACTCAAGGATTAAATCAAGCCAAGGTACTAAATCCATTGTTTGCTTGGGAAATTGATATATTAGGGCAGATTTAGGGTTATCCCAAAAAAGGAGACATTACATTAAGGACTTCCTTGTGGCCAAATATATACAAGAGGATATCTTAAATTTTGAGATGTTTAATGCACATAAATGAATATAAACAATCTGACATCACCCTAATCAAATCTTTTATAACTCTTTGAACATAATTCATTTCCTGCATACACAAATGAGAACCAAGTTTCTTCTAAATTGCTTCCACAAAGAAAATTGCTTCCACAAAGAAAACACAAAGTATAATCCCTTTTTCTCAAGATTAGAAAGTTTCCTTAAATATTTACCACATAGAGCCAGCAAGCAGATATAAGTTTCAAGTTCATGCCAAACTTCTCCCTCAGAAATTGTGGTTCTGCTTAAAATCAAATTAACTTAATAGTATGAGTACCTGAACAGCTGATATACTAATAGCACCATCCACAGTTCCAGGCCGCAAGCACAAACCCTAATCAAGATGAACAGAGTCTTCCTCAGATGTGAAGCATATAAACTAAATAAAAACAACTCTACATAAAAAAACACATGGCTTTAGCATTTATCCATAAGAATCAACCCTTTGCTTCCAGGATAACATTGCTTTAAGGATGCTTTTCTATGTACTATGAAAATCATGTTTTATGAAGCTTACATGTATCTCCTGACAAGCCGTAACAAAGGATTAAAACTAGTCGCTATAGTATAAAAATAACAGTACATGACTTCAAAGACAAAGACATGCTCTATTATTATCATGAAAAACAGAGTATACTAAAATCAAAACAGGTAACTAAATGCTATTATTATAAGTTTATCCTGATCACTTAAAACATTTATATACACTCTTCTCAGTTCCAGATGATTGCAAACATGAAAAGTGTGTTTATCTTCCACTGAACTATCATTAAATTTATTCCGAATTCCAAACTTCTCTACTCAAGTTCGAAATGAGATTCAATACCATCTAGATAGCCTACCTGCAGATTTGTAGCTTATATGATACCTCACAAAGTTCATAAACATTATCCAATTTTCTCATCACTCCAAAACAAAGTTGGTCAATCTTGAAAGCTCCAAATGCAGTGTAGTCCTAACTTGAAAGTTGGGACTACACTCTTCTCAGTTCCAGATGATTGCAAACATGAAAAGTGTGTTTATCTTCCACTGAACTATCATTAAATTTATTCCGAATTCCAAACTTCTCTACTCAAGTTCGAAATGAGATTCAATACCATCTAGATAGCCTACCTGCAGATTTGTAGCTTATATGATACCTCACAAAGTTCATAAACATTATCCAATTTTCTCATCACTCCAAAACAAAGTTGGTCAATCTTGAAAGCTCCAAATGCAGTGTAGTCCTAACTTGAAAGTTGGAAAACAAATCACCCCCCTTCAATATTTAGATATTTCTCATTTCCATTCAAGTTATCACAAACCTGATGAATTTAATTCTTATTATTGAAAATGTGAAGTAGGTGAAAAATAGCTTGTGTGCCCATTATTTGACCTCAAAATTTGTTGTGAAGCAAACAGTTGAAGCCACATAGCAGTCCAACTGCCAACATATGGCAACTACAGTTTATTAGCTACAAAGAAAAGGCATTGCTGTAATGACTCACAAAAGCTTGACGGCCTTGGTACATCGTTTTTGTTTATCTGGGAGGATAGAAACAAAAGAAGGGGAAAAAAGCCATTTTCTGTTTTTGATATGGTATGTATCAAAAGTCAGAGTGGCAATAGCTTTCTTCTCTGGCAACTTTTTCATTGTCTGGATACTTTTGCAGCTGCTTTTCTTTCATAGAAAATTCCTCTGCTTCACCTGTTGGTTGCATAGGACCTAGGATCATACATACAATTATTGGACCCATTTCCCTGCATATGGCTCGCACAAGGACTCCAAAATCAATCCCAACACCTGGCTGACCCACTAAACAATGAATTGAAGATTATTGAACACCGCCTAGGGAATGAACTGGTTCATTATTAAAGTACCAATATGACACTTGCAGACCTGGCTAACCCACCTGACCAAGCAAAAAAGCAAAGGAGGACAAAAAGAATCTAAAATTAACCATAAGAAAACAGAAGTTTTGGGCATATAAGCTTAGGCAAAGCCTATAGATGCCAAAGATAAACTATTCCAATCATGAAGCTAAGGATGAGTCATATAGAAGAATGGAGGTAAGAAAACAGTAGAAGGAGTTGAGATAAGATTTGCAAGATGGAGTTGAATATGAATCTCTGCAGTAACTGATGTCTTATTTGGTAACCCTTATCCTGGTGCAGCAAAGCAAAGGAAAGTTGCTCTAGAACAGTAGCCAATGACCCACAGATAAGAATTCTAAATAAAGGCAAGAATGCAAGTAAGCCCGTGTCCAAATCATTTAAATAAGAAGCCAAGCTCGATACACCTACAACTGACAGTACTTTGGATGCCAAAAGTTGGATGAATGGTTAAGACAGCTAAAAGTTTAAGCTCTCAAAAACTTTCAATTGCCCAAATATCAATCTATTGCCATACCTTCCTGCAATAGGAAAACTTTCAAGGAGGCCAAGTTACCGACAAAGGAAAATTACATATAAGTTTAAATACATTGTTAGGAGTAGGACATAAATGTCTATTCCCAGGCCCTTTGTAGATTATTAATTCACAGAGTATATTAGAATGTAGGCTCTCATGCCAAACATTATTAATTGAAAAGGTATTTTTAAGTGATTGTGCCCAACCATTACTCAAATACAATTGTAATCCATTCTCTTATCGAATATGTTGTGATACTGGAATCCTTGAGGGATTCCTCCTCAATTCTTTGAGTTTGTGTTCTACATTGAATGTTGTGAATATTTAGTCACTGTTACTTATTGAAAATTACAATTAAACACTCACATGGTACCAAAGCTTAAAGCTTTTTAACCTGTAATTTCTTTGGTCCTTTGCGATGACATTTTGTGGAAGAGGCATTTTGGCAAACAAGGGGAATTTGGTCAAGCCAGGCTATTTCCTTAATAGTTGGATTTATGAGAAGCAAATCACAATTCAGGGTATGGATGGTTTCTGTAATGTCCCCTTTTTCGGGTCTCCTTATTTGGGCCAGTTTGGTGATTTGGCTCACTGACTATTTTTAGTAAGTGCTATATTTAGTAATTGGTCTCAGCTCCTATTCAGCAGCTAAGTGCAAAGTTTCCATTTTTGGCAAGGGTGAGTTCTCTCAGTGGTCAGAGTTATTATTTATCTATTCGTCAATTAAGTTAATAAAGTTGCTATTTAAATTAAGTGAGAATGAGCATGGATCACTAAAGACCCCCTTGACCTAGTAAAACAACGCTGTTTTAAAAGAGGAGAGAATGCATTTCATGATGGACATCTAGAAAGGGAGTTTATTTATCATTTTTTAAGGCTAATGTTCTGCCTCATGAGGTGGGACGCCTAATTTGGGCTTAATGTCAATTTTAAATAAAAAATTAAAAGTGAAATTTTGGAGGCAAAAAGTTGGATGCCCCTCTTGGAGTAACTTCATGTCATTTCATAAAGTGAAATGAGAGGGAAAAAACATTCAAATTCAAATGCAAGTTGCCCTAACTTTTCCCTCACTTTATAAATATGAGTTTGAACTCTCATTTGCATAGGTGAGTTTTGGCAACTTGAGGAGTCTCTGCTGGATTGTTTCCAGATTTCTACATCAAGGTTCACCATTGTTTCAGGAGTTTGTTCTTTCTAGGGTTTCTAATATGAAGATTTATGAAGTTTTCTAATAAGGGTTTGAGAGTTTGTGTTTTGGTGCGTGGTTCATGCCATTTTGGTGTGAGTTTGATGCAGGTTTAATTCAGTTTTTGAGTGCTGGTATGACATTTCTGAGTTCTGGAAGCCTATTTAACTGTGTCGCTGGAAACACTAATTCGTCCATAGCTTCCAAGGGTCTGAGCGACTCATCTTGCAATAAAGTTGAGGACTTATAGTGACCATTGATTTTATTTAAGGAAATCGCCCCTTTAGGCAGGCTGTACAGCTGCAGAGAGGTGACATTGGGTTGTGTGCCAGGTTTTGGGGGTTGTTAGTGGTGTTCATTGTGCTTGGCGTTGTCACCAAAGTTATGACAGCAGGTTCCAGGAGTTAGTTTGCAGTTTGAGCTCTCAAATAAATTAAAAGAAATTAACTCTAAGTCATCCCTGTGCATTATCAGACCCTCTGAGTGCAGCTACAGCAGTTCTGTGTGTTCAAAACCACTTGGTAATGAAGGAGATTGGGTGTTAGGAGTGTAATCTGAAAAATCTGGGCAGTTCGGATGCATCGTTTGATGTTGGAGGTGCTCACATACGCCTAATTGTTGCAGCTGGAAGTCCTATTTGAAGTGCTGATGACATTTTACCACTGTTGCTGATTGCTTAACACTCAGAAAATGGAGCTACAGCAGACCTGTTAGATTACTCAATGCCTTTTCTTCAAGTTGGTAACCTGTTATGCACATCCTACAACAGCTGGGTGTCTTTGGAGAGTTGCTGATGAAGTTTCAGACCTTATAAGTAACTGTCATCACTCAGAAAATTATGCACGGCAGGACTGTTATGGCCTCAAAAGAAAATCATCTTGAGGTATTTACATTCCATGTAATGTTTGTTATGTCAAATCATTTCTAAGCACCTCTATGGTCGTTTCTTGGTCATTGAAGTTGTAACAGCTGTATTTGAAAGAATAAAATGAAAAATCTTCAATTTTACTTGCAGCAGCTGAAGCTTAATTATGTTAATCTTTCAATATTCATGATTAAATGATTTTGCACAACATATGTCCTTGCATGAGTTGTTTGGAAAGCCATTGGGAAAAAAGGAAAAAAATCAGGGGGTGTCATTACAGTTTCCAAGTGTTAAGAATTGATCCAAAGAACCATAAATTAATATTGAAAAATATACAGATCATAACATAAACATATACCTGTCCAATGTCAGATAGCAATAGATCGTCGTCAACTTCGCGCTCCAACGCAACATCTATTAGTAAAGTACTGAACTCAGTAAAGGCCAAAACACAATTTAACACCCTAGAAACATATACTCTCAGACAAAGCATGGACAAATTAACATCCTAGAAGTTCCTAGAATATAAGCTCTCTGACCAAGCATGGATCGGGAGATATCAAATCCAATCCAGTGATGTCCATTCTCTGATAGAGTCTCCCCACTGAGTCCTGACCCACACCCTGCAAACAAGATAAAATATTAGCCATGCATTCTCAAAATATCAACCAAGACTCTACATCAGTTTAGTAGATGAAGAAAAGATTTCAGGAGTTAACTTGCCAATATCAAGTAGCATTTTAGGTATTCCATCATCCGGTAGAGCAAGAAGCTCCAGAGCTCTCTCTGTCAACTTTGCCTTGAAAACACAAACATAAATTATTTGATTAAGTGCAATGTATCTTGATTATGGCAATTTTGGAAATCAACTTGAAAAAAATTGCAGTATATGGTAATCAATAATATCAAGCGGTTACTACTTAAATATGATAAACCCTCCTTATGCTTGACATGGAACAATTCTAGCATGAAATTCAAAATTGCGAAGCATTTTCAAAAGAGTGTGGAGAAAGAAAAGAGGTATTAAAACAAACTAAATATCCAGCACTTTCTGTTCTGAATTTGATTCTTGATATATAGAGGATAATTAGAAAATTTAATTTTTATTATGAAAATGCAGAAATAATTTAATAAGGATTTTGCCCTAGAGCACAGAATTTCAACAGGAAGAACTCTAGAAAATATTCCCAAGACTAGTGAAATTAATGGATATGCAATTATGGATATCTCCCAAATAGAGCTGAATTTTTGTTTGAATCCATACAAAGAATAAACATCACATACCTGGATTTCAATAATACGAGAGGATGTGGTATACTTGCGAGCCTCCGTCTCATTGTAGAAAATATCTGGTGGCGCCTGTTTCTCCGGCCTAGCAGACATGCTTACTCTTCTTCTCTGCATCAATCAATCAAAAGTGTGTTTACATCTTTAACTGTTATCTATACTCTACTGTATTTTTATTTCATTTTACTCTAATATATAATATTCATAGTTAAATTTGAAAGTTTGCTTAAGTTGTGCAAAATGGCAATTTTCTGTTAAATTAGGGATAATTTTGAGTATAATGTTCACGAGTAATCATTCAATGTAGTTTATGTTTTGTGTAAAAAAATTGAAAGAGATGCTAAAGAGAAAACTCGTAACACTATCAAAAAAATGACTGGTAAAGGCATTTACTTTGCTTAACAAAATATTATGTTAGTTCTTGTTCATCATATTCAACATAAAAAAGCTATGCAAAAATGACTTCTTTTAGGTTATCAATAATATCGCTGTGTGCATGCTAAATAAGCCTCAAAAATTATTTTCCATGGCTTCCAAGCTTGTTGCCGAATTGGCAGAAAAACCCTGCTCACCCGGGTATGATTCGTTTCGGAAATCGGATTCGGGTACCAAACGCCAGTGGAATCAAGCAGGATACCTTTCTTACAGGATGAATTTGTTTAGAGTCGTCAAGGAGCATACACGAGCGATTCCAACTTAGAGGAGGTGTTTTCACAGAGATTCCGGTGGTGGACGAAAATTTCAATGTATTTCGTTGAATTTTCATACCACAAAACATGTAACCAAAACCCTAAATGACAGTATTTTTCGCTGCATTTTCACCAACAGTAGTAGACATGAAAGAAAGGACTGTTTGTTTCGGACTCTTGACGGCGTGGTTAACCCCTTTCAAGTTGCATTCGCCTTGCCTTCGTTTTCATTGTTGTCGAGTTTCTTTATTTTCATTTAATCAAACTTAGGCTGTAGTATTATTAGTATTTGCCGTCAGGCAATTCTATTGCAATGAGTTTTGTTTTTCTTAGTTAATTAATTATTAATAAGTTAGATTTCAACCAATTAAAAGCAACATTTTCTTTTAAAAAAGAATCAAATTCAATTTTACAAAGTGAATTTGCAAAATATTTAATTTTATAAATTATAAAAATTATTTTTCATGAATATGATTGGCTAAAAGGTTTTGTGTGTTATTGACGATTTTCAGGAAAAGTGAAAATTAACTATTATTTTGAGAAAGCTGAACTATTATTTTGCCTATTTTTCAGAAAACAGAACTATTATCTTGCCTATTTTTTAGAAAATAATTGATATTACTAATAAACACAATGGTGTCTCATAATTTGTTACAAAAGGCCTGTACAAAGTGCAGATGCTAACGATACGATTTCAAAACCAAGGAATTACTAGCAATGGCACCTTGGTGTGCAATAGGTACGCCGAAGAGTTGTGGAAGGTCATTGAGGGAGAGAGTTTGGTGTGGATTGGAAAGTTTAGAATGTTACAGCTGTATGAGCATTTACAGTGAAGAATGTGAGTTCTTAGCACTGAGATGTGAGTAATGGCACCTTGCTGTGCAAGAAGAAAATGCAGAGCTTTAGAAACAGCATAAAATTATGTGGACTATCATGACTGTGCTTCTTTTGCATTGTCAATTGTGTTCCCTGAAGAGTATTCCAGTGAACAAACTTGCCAGCAATAGTCTGATGTTTCAGTATGATATAGAGAAAAAAAACAGGAAATATCTAGTCTTATCAATCTTGTTGCATGCAGAAGGATTTCAAATATAAGCCATTCGAAATTCTAGATAGATTACCTCTAATTCTACTTGCAAAGACTATTTTATTTATATCCATGGTCCAGGCATATGTTAAGCAAGTGCACTAAATAGGCAGCACATAAAATATCTTTTTACTATTTATTTAAATTATCATTGGAAACAAAGTAAATAAGGACGCTGAAAAAAATTTGAAGAATATGCTTTAAGATTGATTCATAGCAAATAAATATCATCAACACAGTACATAAGCAACCAGATTATCATGTTCATTTTATATCAGAAGATAAGTTGGCTATCCCATACATATAGGAGTATAACCAGCATCATGTTTCTGTTGTATGTGCATGTACACTTAAGAATGTGAGTACTTTCTACTCAGATCTAACTATATTTATACCATAAGATGAAAGGTTTGCTGTCCCATTCATATTGGACTATAACCAGCAACTTTCATTTGTGAATTGATAATGGCCAACAATTTTTACTCTACTATTTTCAATTGGGAAAGAATTTAAATTTAAATGAAGACATAATTAGTGAGCAAAAAGATAATCCTCTTTTTCCAAGAGATTTTTGAATTTATCTGTTATTTCCAAATGAATAGGAAGTAAAGGGCTCCCAATAATCCATTGAGAACATATTTTCATTGAAATACTCACAAACATAACCTAGTTCATGAGATGTAAAATCAAGACAAACAAACCAACCTTGAGGGATTCATTGTAAAACTAAACAATCCAAAAAACAAAAACCCACTTTCATAGGCACAACAGACTGTTATAGGGATAAGACCATCAAATCAAGCAACTAATCAATTTTCCAATTTATTTCAATTTAAGAATACAATTTCCCCACACATTCACTCATTCAGTCTTGAGTTCATGAATTCATCAAATTATTTCAGAATTTTGGAACATTAAAAGATTAACCAAAAATAAAAAAATTACTATTTGTTTATTTTCACCAGTAAATATGCAACATGGTATTTGTTTTCATTTCTCAGACAATCAATACAATCTGGAGACTTCCAATTTTGTTTCTGCTCTGTTGCCTCTATATCCCACATCTGTTATCATCTCTTCTCCCTTTAATTTTTTATCTTTTCCAGTTTCCTATATTTCTCTGTCACAGCCTGTTGTTATCTTCCTCTCTTTTCTGTATATGCACAGCCTCTTCTTATTTTATTCTTTTATTCTACTCTTCTTTCACTGTATTTTTTCTCTCTTGATCTGTCATGGCCTGCAGCCTGTTGTTTTATCTTCTTCCTTTATTCTTTGTCTTTTCTCTGTAATTCTCCCTCTCAATCTGCCCACGCCTAATTTGGTTTTCTTTTAATTTTTTAATCTTATCTCTCCTATATCTTTATGTTGCCTCCCTTCTATTCTGTATCTTTCTATTTTAATAAAAAAATCTTCCAAAATTTCCACACCTCTTTTCTCTCTCCCTATCAACTCACATTCTTAGTATTTTGAATTTGCCTTTTGTTAAAAACTAAAAGAAGTTGAAGGGATATTAACTTTCAACACGGCTTCAATAGGCATCGGGCAATTGAAAAAATCTTCCAAAATTTACTTAGTATGAAAATAACCTTTTCAAGCTCAAAACTAAATTAGTCTGAAACTGAACTCAACAAAATCAAGAATGCATCAAAACAGGGAAACATAATCTTAGTTCAGTCAAAAAGTATTTTCCAATTTCATAGTGACGGTTACAAACTTTCTGTATTCTTTTGTTAAGTGATATGCCTGAGGAATATATTCAATCAAGAATGCATCATCTTAGTTCAGTCAATAGTATTTTTCAATGCATCATCTTAGTTCAGTCAATAGTATTTTCCAATGTCATAGTGACGGTTACAAACTTTCTGTATTCTTTTGTTAAGTGATATCCCTGAGGAATATATTCAAAACTTATTACCCACAAAATATACATTGTAATTTGTATGTTCTTCTATTGGATCTCCCAGGTATTATTCCCTTGAGTATTGAGTGGTTCTATTTCTATTTGTGCGTGATATTGTCCTTTTGTTTGCAGGCATAAATATGGGATTGTCTGAGAACTGCAATGGAAAGAAGATGGCTGCTGACAAAATATACATTGTAATTTGTATGCTCTTCTATCTGTGGTCCTTGAGAATGCTGTTCTTCTATTGGATCTCCCAGGTATTATTTCCTTAAGTATTGAGTGGCTTTATTTCTATTTGTGCATGATATTGTCCTTTTGTTTGCAGGCATAAATATGGGATTGTCTTTTCATCAAATTTTCTCAAAAGCGCTTGGAAACCAAGCACCACAAACACATCCTCATCATCTCCATCACTTCCTCAACCATAGACAGAAGTTTATCAAAGTAACACTAGAAGTTCACACAAACAACTTACTAATGATAGATTATATATTATTGTATAATTTTATTTAATAAATATAATACAATAATTATAATTATTATATATGTTATTTGTTAATATATAATATAATAAATCTAATAAATTCAATATAACTATTATATATGTTATTTTATAATATATAATATTAATATTGCACTTTTTAAGGAATATAATATTATAATCTAAGTCACCGGGTTCGCCGAATTTCGGCCATGAAATTCGAAATTTGGCGAACTTCAAAACAAAAATAAAAAAATCGTTGAAATTCACCTAATATTCGTATAGATATTAGGCGTCAATTTTTTTTTAATAAATATATTTTAAAAATAATACTTTTTTTGGTTTTTTTCTGGTGAGCGGCGTGAATAATTCTTTTCAGGCAAACAAATACCCGAATGATGTGTTTTTGTTGACAGATAACATTTTTCATTTGATTTTGCAGCTAGGAGCAGCGGTTGGAGCTAAATGACAAAACTGTTTATGAATCAAAGGGTTAGGAAGATACACCGAGGCAGTCGCCTAGAACAGAGCATCCAAAAAATCCCACTAGCTCTCAAATATGGGCCCGACGTATTGTTGTGACGTGCTCGCTAAAGTAGTGGCTTTGACATGCTTGCTATTGCAGTCCAACGGAAGGCAGACGATAATGGGGAGAAACGGTGCACAAATTGTATGCTTCGGCATTTCAATAAGGGTGACACATTTAATATTTAATGTTTCAACTTTAATTTTTAGGTTTGTTTTTATTTTAAATTTTTGTTTTTTCAAATAAATTTTATATTAGGTTTTGTTTTTATTACGCCGAGAGGCGTACCACTACAATGACAATTTCCCGTATACATAAAAACTTGGGAGTAAATCTAGGAGGAAATGAAAATCGCCACCGATAGATAATTAATATGGAAAAAAAACAGTCTACATTAAAACTTGTGTGTAGGACAATAAATCTAGGATTGAGAGAGTTATTACGTTGAAAATCGGGCACCTTTGATAATTAATACGGAATAACAGCAAAAGATAATAGTGTACGTGGTTGGTGATCCGGCGGGAAAGTAGGCTTTATTTTTGATGCATGTATAATTGAAGGTAAGATAGGATGTGCGGTAATTGTATTAAGAACGTGAAAAACTGTCATTCAAAGTTTGTTTGGTATTTGAAATAAGCCGTTGTACATGCAGAGATTCGAGTCTTGTTCTTCTTAGCAAGCAAACACTCCATTGAGGACACAAACACTTCGTTGAGCAATCAAACACTTCGATTAGGAGGGAAAGACTATAGAGTTGTTAACAAGGTTCAATCTTGTAACCATTTTTTATTTTAATAGAATGAAGTTGCATTTAGTTTCAGGTGTATTCATGGTTCCAATATGTTTTTGGCATTCATCTAATATCGCGACTCAACAATGATTGATTTAGGTTTAGATTGTAGGCTAAATGCCTTGTAGGTGTTTCCTGTGTGCAGCCTCTAACGACCTCAAAACCCTTTTCTTTGCTTTGATTGCCTTCAATATTTTATAAAATGTAGATTGGGTGACACCTATCAACTTTCCAAATGCCTGTGAATCGGCTTTCCCTATACTAGGAAGGGAAATAACATACCATCTTGGAGCTCATCCAAAATAATACAGGTTTGATGTTTGTTTTGAATTATTTTCTTTACATTATTGTGTATTCATCTCCAAATCCATCTGCTTGAGCTCATTTTGAAGGCACACAACATTGACTTTGGTACCTACCACAAAACCTACTGCTTGACAGGGATTTTTTGCTAACCTAAAATACATGTGTCAGCTCTACTGAGAATATGTTCATAAAAGTTAAAATTTAGTTTGATGCCTAGCAAAGAATTTTATAACCTAAAAACTAAGTTTCCGGAATCGCTCATTTGCCCTGCCGATTCCAGGTACGGGACATTTCGGAGTCTGGTACACCACGGAATCCCTGTGGATTCACTCAAGAATCGTGATTTCGCTGCCTGAAACATAACAGCGATTTCTGGCCGAATCTGGGCGTTTTTGGAATGACGTTGGCATTTTCCAAGCACGGGGATCGAAAACTTTTTTAACCGACACATTCCCATAATCCAACTTCTTACTCCCCCTCCCTAGCGATCGATCGCCTCCTGCCATACTTCCATAACGGCCATTTCTAAGGGCTTCTTTGGGGGTTTCAAGTGTTCCACGATAGATTCTTCTATTCCCACCTAACAACTAATCTATGAGTGTTTTCTGAGGTCGTTTTCTCTGCGAAAATAGACGACGGTGATGGTTTGTTTGCCGGCGCGAGGGCAAGAAAGCTTAGGCGGCAAGGGCAAGAAATCTCCGGCCGACGGTTGCAGACAGAGCACAGCATTTGAAGCGAGGCGGACTGAGTGTCGAAATCCGATTTTTTTCCTTTTCTTTCTTTTTCATTTTGTTAAATGTTTAGAACTTCGAAGTTTAATTTTAATCATTAACATAAATTTATTATTATATTATAATTTATAAATTATAATTGTTATTATATGTATATGGATAATGTATATTATAAATTTATATATATATATATTATATGCAATATAATATCATAATTTAATTTGTATTTATTATTTATTGTTTTAATTTTAAATTTTTAATATTGTGTATTTTAATTTTAAAGTTTAATAATTAAATTTCAATTTTAAAATTTATTATAATATAATAATAGATGTAAATTAGTAAATGTTAAGAACTTAAATTATGTATTATTAAAATTTATTATTATAATAGACTATAATATATTATTATATTTTTTATTTTAATTTTAAATGTTAATTTAAATAATTTTATTTTTTTCGAAAATGGTATATTTATTATGGTAGTTCTAAGTTTTGTTTAGCATATGCATGATATGTGGTATTCTAAATATAATTCTTGTTTTTATTTTTTAGGCTGCAAATATGTCTATATCTATGTTTTTTATATGTTTTATGTACGGACGTACCCAAACGTACCCACCCCCCTAAAAAAAAAATTTCCGTACCGACGTACTGTACCCGTACCCGTACCCGGACCCACATACCTGTACCCGATTCGGCAACTTAGCCTAAAAAGGAAGGCATAAGGTATTCATATTTCTTCTATCCCGAAGAAGAAAGAACTCTCTAAAAGTTTTGCTCAATCTTGTAATTGAAGACAGCAAAACTTGAATGAAGTTAGATGAATGCCATGGTATTTTCTACCATTTCAAGTGTGCAGGCCAGGAACCTAGCATTAGCATTTTTTATATTTATGATATACAGGGTAAGAGTATAGATAGTCCAAAGGCTTGTGCAATGCTACACTGGTACAATGGTGTAATTGTGACCCATATTCAAAACCCCACAAGAAATCTCCACATGCCAATAAATCAGCCTATAACTTGTAGAACGTCTCATGGAACACATCAAAGATTGTGGTGAATGAAAGTGTGTGAACCAGGTTCAAGCCCACAGCCTCAACTCCACCAAAATTAAGCAGCAAGACAACCCACAATCTCAGTGCTGAACCCTATATAATTAAAAAATAAATACAGGTACATAAAATTATATACATAAAAAAATAGAATAAAGAGTTTCATGAGTGGTTGATGACACCAATCCATATTCATACAGTGAAACAATCCAAACAGAAAGAGGAGAGAACAGAAAAGGAAAAGAGTGGTGCATTGGTTGGCCTGAATTCCTTGCCTTACTATAGCATCTAGCCTAAGAATTTGACCAACGGGAGAGCATTTAATTGATAATGATGATGATGATGGTATTTCATCCATTGCTTCTTCTGCAGGAAATCATTATCAAGCTGCTATGCCCGCCCCACAAGATTCCCCTGCCTTTGGCCTTCTGTTGTAAGATTGCTGTAGTCCCTGAAGCCACAGGTTCTGTAAATTTCCCCCATGGCTATCCAAAAATGACTCCCCTCAAACCATCAACCGGTATTACTTCCAATGCCTCTTCTGCAGGTAATTGTTGTCAAGCTGCAGTGCCCCTCCAACAGGACTTACCAGACTTTTGTCTACATTACTAAGACTGCTTAAGTAACTGAAGGCCCTGGTCCTGCGAATTGCCCTTGTGAGTTTCTAGAAATGGTCAAACCCGTGGAACCATCAGTTGGTACTTTTTCCACTACCTCTTCTACAGTGAATTGGTATCAAGCTGCAATGGTTGCCCCACAAAATTCTCCTGCCTTTACCTTTAATTTTTGAACACTCCTTAGGTGCCTCTGAAGATTGCATTAGCTCATTATGCAGTTCATTAATATGTTGAAGAAGCTCATTCTTGTACTCAATAGCATCTCTCAAAATTGAGGCCCTGTCCATCTGTTTAAAAAAATGAAAAGCCCAGATTTATGGTTGTTGTTGGCTCACAGTAAGGAGCTGTATTTACTATGTACCAAACTTTTCAAACTTCTACACATATCTGATGTTTAGAAAATTGAAAATGGCTGTTTAGTCACCTATTGGACATTTGTTTAGAGTAACTTCCCCAACACCTCTCTAGATGATCAAAGCCGGCACCATATGGGAATATTTACTCAAGCCATTTTTTTTTACCCTTGAAACCTCAAACCCAGAATACTACTACATAGAAACCAGTCTGTGCTTTTGTACTATGAATATACAATAACATTCATCTAAAGGACAACCCTCCATTAACTAATTTCTTAGAAGGAGGACCACTCTTAGGTTTTTTGAGTCAGATCATAGGAGACAAAGAGAATATCTATCTTTGGAAATCAAAATACTGTGCATTTTATTATCTGTACAAAGTACAAACAAGTACTCGATTTGAAGCATGGTCAAACCACATACCTACAACATTGTCTATAACAAAATACCATCTACTGCAATGCAATGCACAACTCCCAACCAGAAAAAATTAAAGTTACCCTGATTAATCAGACAGAGGATTTCACCATATCAGCACAGTCATAGACATAATTACCTAAAATATAAGAAATACCTGAAAAGTTTGTTTCTGTTGTTGTTGAGCTCATTCAAGATGAAGTCATAGTAACTGATCCAAACATGCATCAAATCTATCATTTGGAATCTCATCTGTTTTCACTTATTGAAAAGTACAAGACTTCTCTTGAACAACAAAATCTATTCCAGAGATGCCTGGAAGAGTTGGTCCCACAATCCGATAGCGATTTGAGGGATATAATGAAAATGCCTTTGGATGTTGCAAGGAAAGAAGCTCTAAGTTGCAAGGAGATGGAATTGACTCGGCTACAAGAGAAAATCAATGAAATTGAGTCAACAAAATCTCAACAGGAAGAAGAGATAAAAACTCTGAAAGAGTTACTCCATAAAACAGAAGCGGATCTTAAGTCAGTGAGCTTGGATAGGAATAAGTGACTACTGGATCTTGAGCAGACAGAGCAAAAATTATCATCCTAAAGGTAAAGGCTTGGTTCAGCAACATGATGCACAAAATAGAAGAAATTCTTGAGAAACTGAATTCGCCAGAGGATTTCACTACAAGGAAATCACTGAAAAAATAGTTTGGATCAGGAAATGTCTGAAAGAGATGATAGAGGTGACATGAGTTTTCAATCGTCAAACTTACAATTAGACACTTTCAATTCGAGTCAAAATGAAGTGATTGAAGACTTAAGGAGAAGAAATGAAGAACTCCAGTACAAGTACTTAAATCTGGCTGAGCAGGCTGATATGTTGGAGCAATCTCTATTGGAAAGAAATCAACTTATTTAGCCAAGGGAAAGAACTTCTTTTGAAAACCTTTGAGGAGCTTACAAGAAAACATGAATGTCTGATGGAGCAAGCAGCTATGGATACATCTGAAAAAGAAATATTATACAACAATCTAACAAAATGTAGAGAGTTTTCAGGAGAAACAGATGCTTTGAAGAACCAAAGAGATGCACTGCAAATACAGCTTGAGTAGTCAGAGCAGAAATTGTCATCTACCAAGGATAAACTGAGTATTGCAGTGAAAAAGGGTAAGGGTGTAGTTCAACAACATGACAGCTTGAAGCAGACAATGGATGAAAAATTAGCAGAGTTTGAACAGTTAAAAAATGAGCTTTAGGTGCGTGAATCCATGATTAATGAGTGTGAATTCCAAATTAGAGATCTCTCAAGTAAACTGGACGATTTTAAGTCACTGGAATCAGAAGCAATTTCTTTGAGGAACTATAGCACAGAATTAGAATAATCTTTGCATGAAAGCAAAGTATTGCTGCAAAGAATAATGACTGTATTGGATGGTACTCATGATGATGAGACTGAATTTAGGGATCCAGTGAAGGAGATCGAATGGATCATTAAGTCATCTCGAGAATTAGAACTCAAGGTACTGTCTGTTGAACAAGAAGTTCAGAGATTGAGAAAAGCGACAGAATTACTGGCTACAGAGTTGGAAGAAGTCAATGAAAGAATGGAGAGTCTAAAGGATGAATTAACAAAAGCACAAAGTGAAGTCTCCATGTTGAAGATAGAAAAGAATGCAGCGGAAGATGCAAAGAATGATGCCATACTTCGTCTCGAGCATGCTCTAGCTGCTCATGCAGAAGACTTGAACAAGGAATTATTCAGAACTGACAATCAAAATTCTGCCCTATTAAATTTAGGTACTGAACTTGAAAATTTGAGGAAAGAACATGATTATTTACTTCACCTGATGGCAAACAATTTTTTCAAAAAGCTGGAACTTTTGAAAAATCTGGAGGATACTTTGCAAAAGATCTTGAGTCAGCTTGCAAGTTCGAAAGGTTCAAAGGTGACTGGACTGTCAATAAAACTGTATGAAGAGGTAATGTCTTATTACTTGCTTCATTTGTCTGTAATAATTGATCTAATTGAATGTTTCATGCAGCTATGCACTATTGAGAAATTCTATGTGGTCTTTGAGAGTTTGTAGTTTGCATTGTTTCTTTCTTGGCCTTATTAAGAATTACATGCGCCTTAGTTCTGTTTCTACTTGTGCTTCTTATGTTTTGTATAATTTTTTTTTTCCATGAGTGCTTGACATCGCACCATGATTTGGTCTCGATCTTACCTCCAGAGGAATTTTAAGAGGCTCGGAGGTTTAACGGGAGGTAATAGTAAATCTGTTTGTGCTTTTCCTTCTATATGCCTGCTGGGATGAAGCTTGCTATACATCTGTTTACTTGATACTTAATTGATTGATTTCGTTCCTTGAGTTTACTAAATGCATTGTTTGTTATTAATTTTATCCAAGGTTTAGATTTGGATTAGAAATGTAAACTGTTTAGATTGTCATTGTGGCCACACTTTCCCAGTGAAAGCAAAGTGTTCCCCTGCACAAATCAAGTACACTCACCTCATGATGGCCAACCAAGGTATGAACAAGAGAATATATTCGTTTGTCTGCAACAACAAAGTTGATGGACTTTCGAGAATCCACCCGCATGGTATTGGGGAGTAGGTTAAATTATTTGCCTCTGAATTTTAAACCATGAAATGTTGTTGTTTGATAAGTATCTTATTATTCATTTAGTATTTTTTGTAAGGAAGAGAAGACTTCTTCTAAGTCCTGTCTGCTCATGTTCCCCTGTTATTCCCTAAAATTTGCGGGTATTTTTCAAGGCTACTTCTTTCCAGCCCTTGGCTCTTTGCACAGGTTTGCTTATATAATTAACTTTGGATATGCAATTTTCTACCCAAATTAATGTTATTGTTAAGAAAACCCTTGGGGAAAGCAAAACAGCTGAGAATAGAACTCGGCGTCAGACATTGTGATTGCAAATGCCCTTAACAGAACGCGGAAAAGGGGTTTCATGGAGTGCCATGAGCGCATAATATATTCAAATGGGTTTATTGAAAAGGCTTAGAAACTTACAGAAAAATGCAATTGGCGGGTGCAGGAAGATGAGAAATTAAAACAGAGGAATCCTACGTTTTCTGCTGCTTTGCCGCCACTATTGGTTTCCGCTCCTCCAAACTCTTCTTCGCTGGTATTGCCTTCACTTCTCCAATTTGGCGAGCTGCAGCCTGAAAATAAGATTTCAAAAGGGTTTTAGAGTATGCTTACTAAAATGAAAATAATGACGAAGAGCACATTTAGGTTTCAATGAGAGCAGCGGTAAAATTCGGAAGAGACCAAGCGACTTGCCTGAAGTTTCTGCACAAATTGGGTCGAGCTGTCAACGATGCCAATGAGAAGAAGAGTGCAGTCTTTGCAAGTAGCAAAGAAAACCCTGATGCCATCCACTGCCGCCTACCTCCCCGTATGCAATAACTGCTACGCTGCGTAAGTGGAGAAGCCAAAGCAAAGCAGCATTGAATGGGAAGCCACTGGGATATTTTGGGTGGGAGATTGATATTTTTATTCCACTGTACAGTGAATGTTCTGTGCACTAAGGGCATGCGTGGGATAATAATCATTAAAAGAAGGTAAATTTTCGACAAATTTAGCAGAGACAGAAAGTGACAAATTTAGCAACTATCTAAATTTAAAGACAGAAAGTGACAAATCTTTGTAACCGAATGTAAGCTTTACTGACTGCTGAGATATAGAGCCACTGATAAATTTTGATAAATTAATTTCTTGTGTCAATTTAAAGGGAAAATTCGATTATTTAGTTCTTTGTCATGGAACTATAGGCGACCCCTTGAACTTAACTAGTGATTAATTGTTTTGCTTGCAGCCAATCAAATTCTATTAATTTCTTTCCTATACATTATAATTTAATTTTAATACATTATATTTTATTTTATTTTAAAGTTAAATGCACAATTTTTAACTTTTCAAATTCTGAAAATTATTTTTCCTCAATTTTATTGGCTCAACACTTTTGAGCGATAAGGGCGATTTTCCCGGCTCCATTATTAGAGTTGCGATTATAGTGGGAGATGGAAAGGGCAGGAGAAAATGACAATTACTTTTAACTTAACTATTCTATTTACGTTTGCAATCTAAATTTAACGAATTCTAAATACTAATAAATTCCCCTATACTTTTACTTTTAACTTAATTATTCTATTTAATTTCTTAAATATTCTATGTAATTTAAATTATATAGGTTAATTATTCAAATTATTTTTGCAATACAAACCTTGCTAGTTCTCGATATTAATAAATTCAACTATGCTAATTTTTTTGAAGATTATTTTTTTGTTAAATAAATTTATCTATACATTCAAACTATATTTTAAGATTAATTTTTGGTAATATTAATTTTCATTTTCCTTTGATAAATTAAAATATATTTCTTGAAATCTAGTTCGAGGGTGTGTTTTGTGTTTGCAAAACATTCCATGATTCTGTTGTGCCAACATAAAATTTGGAAGCTAGAAGTTATTTAATTGTCAATGTAAATGGTGTTAATATGAAATTATAAATTTTATATTTTGAAGAGAATTGGTGAGTCATGGGAGATTAGTTGTAAATTTTTTGTTTGTCAATAAATAAATTATTATTAATAATGATATAAGATAATAATATGGTTGTATAATATAATATATCTAGTTTTAAATCTATTATATTTGATTATATATTATATTAATTTATTAAATTCATATGTAATATATTAATTTTAGCATGGCATTATAATAATATATACTGTATAATATGTAACATATATAATCTAATATTTTTTTTTTAATTTATAAGAAAGAAAATATTATATAATTTTTTTAAGATATTTTCCACAACAATGTTAATTTCATTATATTTATTTTTTCTTAAAGTAAAATGTTTGATTTTTTACTTTTTTAATTTTTGATTTTTTTTCCCTCATCTCATTATTCCAAAGAAAATCAATTAAGCACGGTTAAGGAAGGTTTGTAGGTGAACTTCATTCAACTAATGAAAATGATACACCAATTAAAATATTTGTTTGCTTTAATACATAAATTTGCATAATTATTAATACATAAATTTGCACCATGTATTAATACAAAAATTTGCATAATGTATTAGAAAATTTTCATATAGATAAAATTTATGATATGCCTTAGTTAAGTTGATTTCCATATATTTGCAAGGGTGTGCAATAATAAAGCTAATTTTTTTTTTATTAAGGTGAGTGTTATAATTAATACTACATAAATATAATCAAAATAATCTAATTTGAAAATATTAATAATTAAGAATTAGGTTTAGAATTAATTTTATTATAATTATAATTATATAGATTAATTTACAATTATAATAATATTATTTTTTAATTAAATTATGATTAGGGCTATAGTTCACTAAAATACAATTAGATATTTTAGTAATTTAGAATTAGAATTAGAATTATATAATTATTTAACTTTAGGATTAGAATATATAAATATAATTCTAATTTATTAATTATTATTTTAAAATTTAAAATAATTATAAAAATAACTATAGATGTTTTAATCAATTATATTATAACCATATCTTATTTAATAATTATTTTAAATGTTTAATTAAATAATTAGTCATGAGAATTTTTATAATCAAATAATTAATTACAACATTAGTTTTATAAATTAATTAAATTATAATTCTAGAGCCCTAATTATTATTAATAATTATAATTCTAAAATCATTATAATTATGATTAGGTTTAGAAATAGGGTTAACTAGTTTAATGGTTAGAATTATAGATATGATTAGAGTTAGGGTTAGGATTATTGTTAGAATTAGGATTAAAAATAGGGTTAAGATAGAATTAGAATTAGATTTCAAATTAATGTTAGAATAAGGGTAATGAAAAGGTAAATAATGTTCCCCTTAATCACACTTCAAAAATTTATCTTTATGTTAGGGTTAAAATTAGAGTTTGGTTTAGAATTAAAATTAGGATTAGAATTAAGGTTATAATTATGGTTAAGATTAGACTTAGGCTAAGGCTTACAATTAGGAAGGGTTAGGGTTAGAATTAGGGTTTCAATTATGTTTACAATAGAAGTAGGGTTAGGGTTAGAATTAGAATGAGAACTATGATTAGGGTTACAATAAAAGTTATAATTAGGATTAGAGTTAAAATTATGATTACAATTACAGTTAGGGTCAGGGTTAAAAGTGAGGGTTATAATTTATTTAAGTTATTCAAATGCATATAAACCAATACAATAATAGTCACTATTAATGCACAATGATAACTTAAATGCAAAATTTCTCACTTAGTTCACTTAAACACCTATCTTCATCAACTATGTCCTAGAAATAGTAGTTACTATCAATGCACACCAATAATTTATGTAATAAATTACTTATTTAATTCACCTAAATATTTATTCTGATCAATTATGTCCTATTCTTTCCTTTATTTATCTGTATTGTCAAACAAAACTACTTTCAGAATATAACTATCAATTGCTATTTTTCCAATCTAATCAAACCATCGCTAATCTCAATTTTCCTACAAATCAAAGAGAAAAACCATCTTGCTAAAGAAAGTACAAGGTTTGAACATAAAGTTAGTACTGTGATCTTTCAAGATAGAGAAGTCCTCAACATCTAGTTTAAGTTCCTCTGAATAAGATCCCTGACATTCATCCATTTTTCATTAAAATTCCTCTCATCCAAGCTTGATTGAATTGAGTGATGGTAATAGTATTCTCATAGACAAGTGTTTGGTCTTGGTATCCATGACACTAGGGGGAATGGGGATGGGAAGTGGGTTGGAATTAAAAACAACAAGGATCATAGAATCTTTAACCAAACCAAGAGAATCCACATGTTATAACTAAAATGAGGACTTTTTTATGGCCTCGACTTGGCCTTTCTATTGTTTTACATGGCCCTTGCTTGAGCTCACTTCATCACATACTTTAGTGGCGAAGACAATGTATTTACACTATATTTGGCTAAAATTTAATGGGAAAATGAGGTTCAATCCTCATATTTCAAATATTATATGAGGTTTGATTAATACTTGAAATAAAATAGCAATCAACATTAATTAGAAAGAGGAAACAATAAATATTGATAGAGGGAATCCATTCATATTTGTGCTCATCAAAAACTTGTTGAGTTTTACTTGCAAAAACTTGGGATGAAAAAAATCTCACAAGTAGTTAAATTGTGTTACAATAATGTCCAATGAGACGGTAGAAGATTTGGGTTTGAAAAGGATAACGCACCCAAATCCTTATAAGTTATCTCAACTTCAAAATGGTCAACAAATATTGATAAATGAACAATGCTTAGTTGATTTTTAGATTGCTTGGTATAAGGACAAAATTTATCTGGCAAAATAAATATGTATAAATTTATAAGTACAGATGTTTAGTCTATAAATAAATACACATTGATTAAGGGTGGACTACATTATCTCTTCTTAAAAAAGTTTTTGACATGTTCTATTGAATAGCTCTAAAATTTGAAACATATAGACTATCTTTATTTAAGTATTAATTTAAAGTTTTAAACCATGTTCCCAAAAAAAATTATTTAGACTGGATAGCTACTCAAAACGGAAAGAATTTTCTATGTAGATTTTACTCATGAAGTAGATATTCTTATTGTTGCAGCAGGTGTGCCAAATTTGGTTCGTGGTCATTAGCTAAAACCTAGTGTAGTACTAGTTGATCTTAGCTTAAATGCAGTAGAGGTATGGCACCTTCTAACTTCCTTTTTCAAAAAAAGTTTGTAAGTAAAAGATGGTTAATATATAGTAAATTAAAACTATTGCTTCCACTTTTGCATGATCCTAGTGCTAAAAGAGAATACCAAAATTAGTCAATCATGTTTCCTATGAAGAGGCTTCAAGAATAGCTTCAACAATTAATCGTCTACCATGTGGTCTTGGTCCAATAACTATTGCAATTCTTTTTCCCACTACTCTACAATCATCAAAATGGGCATATGGGTTCAATTGATATTTTTGATGTTTGATTTAGGCCTTTTGCAATAGACTTCACATTATAAGTTTTATTAGGCTTATAAATGAGTTATCTAAATTACTAAATGGAATAAAAAGATCATTTTCTATCGTAAGACATTTTTTGGAGACATTAGGAACCTATAAGAGGATTTGGAACTATATGCTTTCATTTTCATTTGTGCAAAAAACTGTAACATTTAAGCAAGTTGGTTATACATGACTCTACGTACAATGAAAGTTCTAAAGATATTCACTTTTTGAAAGAGGATGTTTTATCATATATGCTAAATGGTTAAGGAAATCTTTGAACTCATAAATATTTACATAATGCTAGCAACATGTAAATTGTGCTTTCTTCATGCCTAAAAGCACAAACAGAGCATGATAATTTTGAAGTGAGCAAAATTATTTTGTTATAAGAGTCATTTTCTAATGGAAGAAAAAGTTGACTCTATCAATGATCAAATTCCTAAATTTAGGTGACAATTGCTTTATCTTGACCAATTGTTCCTAAAACATAGTAAACTCAACAAATAAAACAAAACTATTCTAAAACTTTCTGGGAACTTGCTGCCTCACTCTTTAGTTGGGTTTTACAACAATTTTAATTAAATCTAGAATTTAAAGTTTGAGGTCAAATATTATATATATTGTTATTTTAAATAATTATTATTTAAATCTTTCTTATAATTATATTATATATTTATTTCATTTTTCCATATTTTATTTAATATTAAATAATAAATTTATATTATATTATGCATATTATTAAATCAAATAATTAATAGATAAATTCTATATTTATATAATTATTATTTTTTTCTTCTAATTATTATAGTATTTAAAAATATTACATAATTCAACCATATAATCAAATACAACTCTAGATTAAATTAATTATTGTATATTAGTAATTATATTTATAAAACCTAATTGTAATAAAGAAACTAAACTAAACTTATTTTATTTCTTTATAATTCAAATCAATCTTTTTCTTAAATTTTAAATTTAAATTATTTTGTATTTATTTCAAAATTGTCTCAATAAAATATATTAAAACAATAAAATTGAATAGCTTTATTTAAAACTCACAAAATTTGACACTAAAATACATTTAATTTTTCAAATATTTTTAAAGTGAAATAAACGACTTAGAGTAAGAAAAACAAAGTCTAGTCATTTAATTTTATTTAATTTTATTCACATTAACAAAACTTACATTTATTTTTATTAAATCTAAAATACTATAAAGACAAGTTCTACCCACTACGTGACACTTGTTTAAGTTTAGCTTTAATTTTAAGTTTTTAATTTATTTATAATTATTAATCTTCCAATTATTTTTAATGAAGTTTATTGTTTATTAAAGTTAAGTTATTGATATATATAATATCTTTTAAATATCAATTATTTGTATAAAATTAGTTATTTATAAATTCAATATTATTGATTATTTAATTATTAGTTTTATATATTATAAAAATATATTTTTATTAATTTGTATTAGTTGGTTTTGAAATATAGTTGTATGATTGTCTATATAATTTTGTTTTAATCTTTTAATATTTATTATTAATATGTTAAAAATGTAAGTTTAATTTAGTATAGCTTTATTTTAATATGGTATGAATATTGTAGTTTTTAATTTGCAAGCATTCAAAACATATCCAACTTCCCTTCAAAAAATATGATGCCCACATATTGAATCCATGTACTATTAGGTTTAAGGTGCCATCAACCTTGTAAATCTTATGTATTTAGTTAGTCTTAATATTGTTTGTAAATCATTTGTATGGGATAGGAAATTCACCATCAACAATAATTATTTGTTATCACCAAGATTTTGTTTATATGGTAATTGTTTTTTATTGGAAACTAACATTAAGTTACTATTTTTATTGGAAAAGAATCTTGGAGGTTATGGTGGTTTTGGATGCCCAACTTCCCATGAGGTTATTATGAGATAGTTTTGTCACCTTATTAAAGTTAAAACATCTTATAGTTATAAATAATAACTATTTGGTTAGTTAAAAACTAACAACTAGGTGTCTAAATTAGATAGGGGAGTAAAATATTTGCAACCTATATTATCCTATGCCATTAATATTTAGTTTATTCAAGAAGAGGCATTGGGATATGATAACCAACACATCATTTAGGAGGTAAAAATGTTATATAAGCAAGGATCAAGGTGGTAGTAAGGCAAGGCAATTAGCTAGCAAGAAATTTGTTTATAGAGGTGTCAAAGGATTGAAGATTGAAGAGGAGAAAGGAAAAATTGTCTGTAATATCTATTTTGAAGATAATGCAAACTTGGGCCTCTTTTCTTGGAGTTTTTTTCTGAAAGCGTTTTTGCACATAAACACTATGTTATGTGTTTTATCTTTTGCTTCATATTTTTCTTATGTTTTGATTTAATTTCCTGTAATCTCCATTTGGTTATGAACTAGTTAAGATCATTTTAATGGTTGAATTCATATTTTCATATATTGTTTACCTTCATTTCTAACTTTTGGTTTCAAAGTCTAACCAATTTTGCTTCTTAAATGGAAGGGTGAAGGTTTTTGAGTTATAGTGAAAGTTTTGATTGATTTTTTTTTCTAGATGTGTGTAGAATCCATGGCTACATCCTCATCTTGATTGGACATTGAGAAGTTCAATAGAAGTCATTACGAACTATGGGAGCTGAAAATGGAGTATCTCCTTAAAGATAGGTTGTAATAATTGGTATAGAATGCTCTATACCATGCAAGATTTAGCTAAAAGTGTAACCACCCAAGATTTAGGAGCTTCAATAAAAGTACAAGAGATATCAAATATGAGAGAATAATGTTATTTTATCAAAGGATGCAAATATACAATGATGACTAATTACAATGAATTAGAGTACAAAGGGAACCCCTTGGTTATATAGACCAAGGTTAGACATAGGATTGCATAAGATTATGAAATGTTTATCTTATGACTTTAGACATAAAGTGATAAGCAGCATATGTATACCCTAAGTAAACTTAAATAACTAGTGTGAATAGGACCTAGGTGATGAACTAGTTAGATAAAACACCTTGTTCATGTCAACACCCCCCTTAAGTCCAACATAGGGAGAATGTAAAAGATATAATGATGCAAAGATGCAAGAATGGGTTACAACCACTAGGCCACATTTGGTACCCATGTACAAATGTAATCTTCCACAAATGGAAAAAAGGAGAAAACCCAGTAGGACAAAACTCCTCCCTATAAAAGAGAAAATACAAAATGCTCTCAAAGAATAATGAGAAAAATGAAACCCCGTGTGAGGAAAAAGTCCCACATAGGAGAGAAGAAGAGAGACTATGTAGACCCCCCTCAATTTAGGGTCTCCTACAATGATGGTAGATGCCCGACATTGAATGTTAAAGATGATCCAAACCCATTGAACAGTAGTCCTCCCCTTAGGAAGAAACAAAACCAAGAATGTATGTAAGATGTCTTCCCATTTTTAAAATAAATAAGAGGGAAGAAAGATATGTGATGTCTTTAAACTTTACTCAAGTGTCTTTAAGTCGATGTTGAAAGCTGCCACAATCAAGTCAAGTGTTTCAAGCCACATTGATGAAGATGACAATTCAAAATCTAGTAGAGATTAATGTAGAACATGATCCAAAAAGAAATATGGATCCTCTAAATGCTACTCAAGGATATCCACACCAATGTCAAACTGTGACAAATGATGAGGTAGAGAAAGAACAAGAGGGTCTAAATATTCCCCCACAATATCTGTAGAAGATGATGCAACTTTATAAGAAGTAACATCAAAGAGGAGATGAATATCCTCAATAGTGACATCCAAGTCTATAAGATACCTAATGTAGAGCCTAAACTAATGTATTGTAGACTTGGTAGAACCTACACAATTTAGAGATTTAACTAACTAAATAGTCCACTCAACATTGCTTAAGACTACATTAAATTATCAACCCAAGATTTGTAAGCTTGTGATGGTGCAACATTATACATACCTTCAAAGACTTAAAACTACTTAAGCTACCCTATTCTAGTTATTCTACTTGTTGGAAACTCACATAATTACAAAATAGTAAAGACATAAACTAGAACTAGTTGCTACGGGTACCTACAACTTAAACTGTAACTAAACTAATGGGTTAAATTTTGTCATCAATTTTAGTATGAATTCACCTAGTTTTGTGTCCATTATAAGCTTACCTTTTTTCCCTTTTTCCCTTAAGTTGCCATGATATTTATGTAAGATTAAAGTTAATTAATATGAATAGAAGGATACAAAACATTTGGTAATTAACCGATCTTGAGTACTAATTTCGGTGGATATTGTGAACAAGGGTTTTTGGAGGTTGAAGGAAAGTGAAATGGAGACTACCCAGAGGATCTCGTGGTCTTTTTAGTTATTGTCTTCTAGTTTTTCTTTAATTAATGGTTTGGTAATTAGGTTGTATAGTCAGTTTTGGAGTATTTAGAAAATAGTAGGCCACAGGCCACTTTACTATTTTCCAAAACAGATCTAGTGATTCTAGTTATAAACTTGTAATCGGTGGACATATCTATTTTAATATTTTGTTTTGTATCAAAACTTATGTATATGCTCTCTTTCGAGCATGGAAACAATCCTAATATTGAAGTTGAATGTAATATAAGAAAAAGACTATTGAAGTGTTGAATCCACGTACTGTGTAACATTTTCCTCCATTCAGTCGATTGGGAGAAAGGGCACACTCCTTAGAAAGCGTTTGGACTTCTTTTTCTATTGTTGTGTGTGAGGTATCATCTATGTTTGCTCAGTGATTTTATATGTTTGTGATTTGATTAAGTTTAGTAATCTTGTATACATGTTATTGAATTGATTTCAAGCGGCATGGTTGTATTTATTAAAGTGTGAAGTAAACTCTTTTTGGAAAATATTGTAATGCATGGCATAAGTACAGACTATAGGGACGACACATATAAGTGAATTTGTGAAGTGCACTTTATTTTTAGAACACCAAAATAGCCTACGCAACTTTACCAGTTCTTGTCGCCTTGATTGTGCAGGTCTTGTCACTCGAACTATTTAATGCACTTTTGACATTACATCCTTTCTATCATTATTGTTAATATTTAAAAGCATTGTATAATTCCAAGACATCGATTCTAAGAGCGTGTGTGTGTGATCCCAAGATAATGATTTGAAGTTATTAATGTTTAGATGAGGATTCAAAAGTGTATGTGTGCTGATTTAGAATAAGGAGATAACTAAATATAGGATTTTATTAAAGTTGTAGATTAAAGGTGTGTTTTGACTTAATTAAGAAGTGTGTTTTGATTTAATACCCAAATGCATTCATCCCCACTTGATTTACTAGTTTTAGCCCTTAGGTAAATAGCCCCAATACCTTTCATCAGTTTACGTTCCCCAAATGGACACATAGGAACAAACTAGGGAAAAGTCATACTGATTGGATTCATAGAACTATTCAAAAAAATTATAAGAGACAAAAGTGTACCCCATTTATAGTCCACAGTTTTGCCCTACATTTTTGGTGTTGTTGCCAGGGAAAGGTATTAAAGGCCTGAAACCATAGTAAGTTGAGTTAGGACCAGTACGTCAAGAGGAAAGCCTACACAACTATCGACCTTGTCAAGGTTAATACTCTTGATTTGTGTTGTTATAAGTCATGTAGGTGCATGAATAGTAGTAGAGATAGTCGAGGGAGATTTGTTAAGAAAGATAAGGGAACTAGTTTACAACAAGAGAAACCAAAAAGAAAATCAAAACCATCAGTTGAGGGTTTACAACTTGAAGAATTGAAAAACAAGTCAAATCCATCTGTTGAGAGAAGTAGCTCACAACGAGAAAAATTGAAAAGAAAATTACAACCATTAGTTGTGCACGCTACACTTGAGGAAGAACTAGTCAAACCATTAGTTCTACACCCATTACCCGAAAAAGAGTTAGTTGAATCGAATATCGAAAAGTGTGTTATTAAGTCTACCATTGTTGAGACCCTTGCAGGTACCCATCCAGAGTCTTCCGAAGAATTGCAAAAAAAGGTTGAAAAAATATTCCAAGAGTCTTATGGTTCTAGAGATGGTCCATTCTCAAAAAAATGCATTCAAAACTTACTTCACTCCTTGGGCATTAGACGTCATGGTTGATCTCAACAACAACAATAACAATGAGAGGGCATTGGATCACAACAACCTGGTCACTTTTGAGTTTCCAATTGTGCATTCTAAAGAGGATGCCCCTATGAAAAATATTCCCCATTCTGCCTTGCCTATGTTTCGTGGTCTTTTTGTCGAGGATCCTGATATGTTTTTGTTTGAGTTTGATGTGTTGTGCCACAGTTATGACTATCAAAGTGACGCATAGAAGCTCAAGTTATTCCCAGCCACATTGAAAGATGAGCCTTACGTTAGTTCGTGAACCTCAAAAACATCATAACATGGGATGACATGAAGGAGGTGTTTTTGATAAAGTACCAAGAGTATTATAAAACAAAAGAGGTTTGGGACGAGATCTTCTGTATGACACAGAAAGAAGATGAGTTCATGGAAGATTACCTCGAACACTTCATGTTCAGCCTACAATGATCACGACAACTAGGACTAACTCTTGATACTATTAAAATGTTGTTTCTTAGGGGAATAAGAGATGATACTATGGATGCATTGAATTTAATAGGTAAAGGTAATGTCTCTAAGTTGCTTTAGAGACAATAATCCAAAAATTCTTTTCTTTTACATCCATTAATAATGACAAGTGAATCACTTTCAATTTCAAGACACTTGCATCCAACACCCTTAGCCAATTTAAAACCATCCATAAGTGTTATTGTTTTGGCCTTATTGTTGGATTTAATGCCAAGGAAAAGGGAGTTTCCTTTTCACAAAATCACGAAAAAGGGAGCCACCTTTTCAAAAAATTACCTAACGGTTACAAAGCAAACAACTCACACTTGCCAACCTCAAATTTCCTTAAGACACTCCATCAAAATTAATTTCAGAACACCTACCTTAAAAGGTTTCCATAGACTTGAATTTCTACTTTTCTTATTATTTATTAACCCATTAACAATGAAGGATTTTTTTATACCGATTAGTATAAATGTTAGATAAAAAGGGGAGTTAAATAGAGTGTATGGATTTTTATGTAACATATGATTTTTCATGTTTTGTCTATAGAGTATACATTCCAAGATTAGAAATATTTAATGAAATATAAAGCTTCACATATCCACATATCATAGGTGTGAAAATAATATTTGATAATAAAAGATATACAAAAGTTGCTTTAATATACTACATAGATAATTGCCTCTACAAATTTAACATAAAATTTTACATAAATAACAATCTACAATTCTATTACTATATCTATAAAAGTTAGGGCATTACATAATTCATTAGATCATATGCATTAGCATAGTGTCTCTCGTAGACCATTGGAAATTGTGTGTGTTCATAAATTCATGGCATGAAGCTCAACTGCTTGCATAGGTAGAGGGTTTAAATAAATAACATTTTGAATTTACTAAGACAAGTCATTTTCCTTTTCATTCCAAATAAATACATCTTAGGTTAGTAAATTGGTATTGTTTTTCACTAATCATTAATTCATTTTAATTTATTAATTCAATCAAAGGATTGTAGTTTAATTGGTGAAAATGATGATAATTTTTTTAATTATTTCATCCATCAAAATTCAAATTCTTTAGAGGTGGGATTGGATCAGATTTGAGTTCTAAGTGACTTTGATGAACTAATTCTCTCTACTAATGGTAGTGTGGTTGAAAGACATCTTAGATATATGTTCCCTCATAATATTGTAATCTATCATACACAGAAAAAAAATGTTAATGTATATGTAATCTAATTGTTTTTATAAAAATAAAAAATAAACTTTTACTGGGACATTATTGTTGAGTGCTCATATTGAAGATGAGGTTCCCAATCTATAGATTCACCATTCATAACTCCCATAAAAAAACATTTACCCCTATTTTTTTTTAAATACATCATTTATAATATTAGTTTATTATATATCTTATTTTCACTTTAGTTTCAATATACTATTTTTAATATAATATATATATTTTATATAATATCAAATTATGTAATATTATTTTCTCTTTCACTGAGAGCCAAGCACTGAGAGGTATTCATTTTGTCAAATTTGTTCAGGACATAATCCGGATCTCAACTCTATGTTGAGACTTTGCACTCATTAGAACTTGATCCCTAGTGGACTCATTTAGAAGTTAGAACCATTCAACTTCACCGATAAATCAAAGACCCATTGACAAATAAATGATTTGAACCAATATACATATTAAAAAATTCAAACCAACTTAATCCAAAAAATTGTCAATACAGTATAAATTAAAAAAAATTCTTGACGATATTTGTGACATTTGTAGGAATTACTCGAGGTCTCAATGTTTGGGGAGGAGTTATTCAATTAAGCTCTCTTCTTTAGGAAATGCCACAGGTATAACAAAGCGTGAAATAGGTAATTTACTTGAGGATCTTAAAACTGATTTGTTAAATCATATGGGTAAACAAATAGACACTTTGTATACTCGTAGAAAGCAAGAGGAAGCCGAAAAGGCCTTGGTTGTATTTTGTTTGACTTGCCATAAGAGACATAGTAGCGAGGATTACCCTTATAATAGGACAAATATTTCATCCTTAGAAGAAGCCAACAAAAGTTCTACCTTAAGGCCTCTTCTCGTAGGTGTACCTGATATTGAATATTTTGAGGATCCTATCTACTACATGGCCCCAAGGTGGCCTTTTCCACCTCGAGTAATGCACCTTGGAATGATAAATGATTATTTTTCTCTGGGACCTAGCCAATCTAATTTTGTTTCTAATTAACCTGGATAGTATGGGGGTTGGCAACAACCTCCACATACCCTCAATGGATACCACAATACCAATATGCTTCACAGTAGTGGTAGCAGGCATGGAGGCCACAATCACCACAACCTTCACCGTACCAATAGCCATATCCATCACAATCACAATTTCTAGCTCCTCCAATGATCAACCCATATCAACAGCCACAACAATTTCTTCCACCCATACCATTATCATCTACTCAGATAGCCAATCCAACACAACCACCAAAACCTACACCAATGCCAACTCAATCAAACCCAAATCCCAATAATAAGGCAACACAACCTGTGTATAATAATGAGGCAACAGGTTACTCTACTTATTCTGTTAATATTGTCGAAATAGATGGAGTTCAATTAAGGTTGGGGAAGGTTCTCTAGGGGCCCACCATCACTGAAACTAATGAAGAACCTAAAGAAGATCCAGTAAAGGAACCTCCATTTCCCAACCGATTCTAGTCAGAACCAACGAAAAAGGAAGTCTCCCAACTTGAATTTGATTTTGTCAATGAGTTACACAACATTAATATTAAGATCCCTTTGTTGTAGGCCATCAAGGATATTCCATATATACAAAAATAGTTTAGGATTTATGTACTTGAAAGCAGAAGAAGAAGCAAGATTCAAAAACCGTCCAAGTCATTAAACAATTAGCAAACCTCATGCTTGGGAATATAACCATTCCTAAGTATTCGAATCTTGGGAGTCTTGTCATCAAGGTATGTATCGGTAAGTTTATTATTCTTAACACACTTGTTGATTTGGGTGTTGCAATTAATGTTATGAAAAATGAAATAAAGGAAAGATTGCCACTTAAGGGACTTTGACTCACTCCCATAGTTCTCCAGATGGCAGAACGATCTTTGGTCAAACCAAAAGGTATGATTGAAGACGTAGTTCTTTCTATTGATTCGTGGGAATACCCAACTAACTTTATGATTTTGGGGACAACCTTGGTTAGCAGCTGTAGATACATTCATTAATTGTCAGTTGAGAAACATGGTCATTTCTGACGAGGTATAAATAACCTCATGATTATAATAAAGCTAAATACCCTTCTTTGTTCTTACCAACCACTTTAGCCCTACCAATTGTTTATTTTTAGAATCAATAATTGTCTACTTTTTATAAAATGATGTATAAATATTTATTTCTCAAATCGATTGAAATTAGCTAACTAATGTTGATTTAATGGTATAGATTTCAAGTAGTTGAAGTTAAGGCGCCAGAAGTTTGGGTGCCAAAAAATTAGGCGTGCATAGTGCAACAATTTCCTTTAAAGCTTTTTGTTAAACTTTTTGTTTAAGACTTTATAGTTCCACTATGAGCCTTTATTATGCTTTTATTTCACGAACATCTGTTAAGTTATTTAGTTGTAATTCTATTAAAGACTTTTTCAATGGTGATCTACCACCATCTAAAATTTAGGATTTTGTAAGTAGTATATATGTGTAATTGCCAAAAGGACTATTATGCTATTATGATATGCTTTGAATACTATTCAATTATGTCTCTGTGTTACACTTTTATGATATGAATAAAATAAATACTGCCAATCTTATTCTGAATCAATAGTTATGTGTAATGGAAGTACTGTGAATGGATTTATTTTGAGGATGCAAAAGTACCACGTGTGATATGAGTTAATCGTAGGAACACCCGAGAACAGGCCACTCAAGGGATCTCATAGAGTAGATAAGTATTTCTCTTGTTAATACTATTACTTTCATTTTGTACATGTTGAATTTGGATGAATGTTATTTTGTGTTGAGCTCTATTATGTACTCCTACGGGTTGTAGTTTTAAGTTTGCAATCTTTAAGTTCTGTTCATTTGGAAATTTTGGAGCGCTCACTCTTGTTGTTAGTTACAAGTCGATAAGTATATTTTTTGTCAGCAATTAGTTGTTAGTCGTTAGTTGCCTTCATTTAAATTTCACAGTTTAACTACAAGTGTTAATTCCTAGGTAATTTACATGCTTTCTAGAATAAGAATTTGAATGTTTTCTAGTTCAAACAATCGCATGCTTTCTAGTTTAGTGGCTTTATAGTTTAATTTTTGTTTATAGCTGTATAAGCTTAAAATCGCACCCCTTGAAATTGTGCATACACTCTTGCATCCGCTTTAGTGTCCACTCCCTTAGCATCTTGAGTAGGCTCATTTCAACCCCTGCATTAGCCTTTTTCCCTTCTCAAGATGCTCCATCACCCCTTTTTAGCAGTGAACCTCACGCGTATGCTTTGCATCAAATATTATGCTTTTCCCATTTTCGTCGTTTTGTAGCATGATGTGTTTGGACACTAGCACATCACGCGGATGACTGCGCACCGCGCTAGCATCCTATGACATTTCAACGCTCAAATAGTTGTCTATGAGCATGTTTTCCACTTGTCTTCACCTTTTGTCGGTGGTAACGACCCTGGATGCCTTGTAACGGCTAAAGAAGCTTTTTTTCCCTCCTTAAAACCAGTCTTTTCACTCCATTTGCATCTACTAACTTTCTCTAACTTCTTCTAGCTCCATTCTTCTACTTCTAGCTTCTCTCTTGCTCTGGCTTCAGCCTTCTACTATCCAAATCATGTTTGCATATAGCTTTCCATGGCAACTTCAAGCACTTTCAAGCTCTCTTAGCTTCACTCTTTGCAACTTTATTTCCCTTGCCTTATGCTTGTGAGCATCCGGGGATTCCATATCCCTTATCTACTGCATACTTACTTCGTGATACGAGTTCTCCTCCTTGAGCGGGGATTGCTTTTATCACCTCTTTTGTGATATGGGTTCTCCTCCTCAAGCGGGGTTTGCTTTTATCACTCACACTTGGTGGTGTGGGTTCTATTCCTGAGCGGGTTTTGCTTTCACCACACGCTTTGTCCATTTTAGTTATACTCTTTCTCTTTATCTTCTTGGCTATCCGTGGAGGTGGGAACACCAAAACAGGGGGTTTGACTGAGGCAAACCCCTATACAACCCCAACATTCTCTCCAAATATTGCACATGTAGGTTTTAAAGACATTCATCTTGCTGGAGGCTTCATCACTTGCGTGGTTGTGAGCACTTTCCTTTCTTCTCCTGATCTTTACCATTTCTATTTCACTTTATTGTAGCGTTCACATTCAGCTACTTTATTGCATTTTATAAATTCTTAGCAATTAGATAGCTGGCAGTCACTTAAGCATTTTTTGTGATAAACTCGTTCTTTAGTCCGTACAAGATGCCAGCGTGCCACAGTGTCATCTATATTCTGCACTGTCGTCCTTTGGTCGAGAGCTTGTTAGTTTGTCTAGAAAATCTTTGTGACCTGCTCTTTCAGATTTTGAAACTCTCGCCACCAATTCCTGAGGTAATTTAGGGCAGTTCACCCCATGAGGCTCTTTGAATAAAGAGAACTCGTGAGTAGCGAATCCTCCTCTTCTACATTTTGGTGAACCCGACGTGAAGAGAAAATCTTTCGAAAAACTAGGAATTTGTTTACCCCTACTTGGTGGGGTCATAACTTTTGACTCGGTGCTCGAAATTTAGAACCATTTGCACCGTTGGAAAGGTCTCCTAAAGAACTAGTTCAATCCCTAAAATACTAGTGCCTTTGGTAGTTGAATTTTAGGGACTGACGCAAGTTCTGACCTCAAATTATGCTCTGAAGACCTCTGAAAACGCGAATTACTAGAACATAGAAAATATTAAAAAATTCGTAATGAATTTAATATCTTCTTTTATTAGTTCGGTATCTAATTTTATTGAAACTATTAATGATGTTTCATTTAATGCATGTGATGGTGACTTGGCTTTGCCTATGTCACTTGATATCTTTGATCCTTCTCACGAATGTCCTCTTGCTTTAAAGGATATTTTGTTGCAAGAAGATGAAATCATTGATACTTTCCTTAATATTACTCTACCTTCTATTCATTCCAATGCACTCTCTTCTAGGGATGTTGCATTTGTGAATGATGAGTCCTATCTTTGTTCCAATGCACTCTCTTCTAAAGATGCATTCGTGAAGGAGGAATCTCTTATACCTTCTGATGCACTCTCTTCTAGAGACGTTGCATTTTTTAATGATGAACTTATTATCTATTCCAATGCACTCTCCTCTAGAGATGATGCATTAGCAAATGATAAGTCTCCTTCCACATTTAATCTTGTTTGGATCGATGTTGAGAATATGTATTCAAATAATTGTTCTACTAGCTATGATGATTCTGTAAATGCAGTCTTTGTCTTTGTTGCCTCTCAAAGGCTTAAGAGACCAGTCATTTACGTGACTCTAGCTAGTCCTTCTCCTAAAAGGATTTGTTCTATTAATGGTGTTCCATTTGATAGTAACTCTCCTGATATTTTTAAGGCTCCCTCTTATAGAGCGGTAGCCCATACATATGAGAATAGAATGAATAAACAACCAAGTCTTCCTTTAGCTCCTAAATCTACGAATAAAGCACCTAGTGATTATGATCTTGTCGAGCAACCTCAGATTACTCTGGACAAGATCTCACTGTGGGACTTGCTTCAATTTGCTCTGATTTATCAAGGTATGTTTCAGAAAGGTTTGCAAAAGATCCTCTTGCCTTCTACTAGGTCGGTAGATGCTGATGCATTGATGGCATATATTCGTGCAGATTCACCAAATATTGTGTTCTATCCGTAGGAACTCTCGCCTCTGGAAGTGCAGAAGCAAGCGAATCATCTAATGATTATAGTCAACATTAATAAAATTGGAATTAGACATACTCTCATTGATGTCGGTTCGGCGCTCAATGTATGTAGCATCAATCTATTTCCTAAGATTAATGTTGACTCATCTTCTCTTAATGCTTCTTTTGTTGTCATTTGTGGGTTTGATAATGTTGGTCGACAAGCCCTAGGCACGATAGTCTTGCCTTTGAGGTTGGGACCCGTTACAGTACATACCCTTGTATATGTTATGTCAGAAAAAAATTACCATATAACCTTCTTCTTGGGAGATCGTGGATTCACGCTATGGGTGTAGTCCAGTCTACCTTACATAAATCTATTAAGTTCATCACTAACAATAAAGTAGTCATAGTCAAGGCTAACCCTAATGTCATGCACTTATGTGAAATGGCAATTGTTGGTTAGGATTCAGTTGTGCCTATTCTTATTCCTTCAGTATCTTCCCATGTGTCGATGTTTACTCCGGCAGTACCTACTACAAAGGGTACTCTGGAGATAAATGTCCCTAAGGAAGATCCTTCTGAAGCAAGAAATTCTAAGTCCACCTCTTATCAATGGAATGCATGTCTTGGTGATGATTGAGGCTCTTTAGACTTTACAGAATCCTTCACTATAGAATATAAAGTCAACTCAATCCACTTAGACCTTCCGGTAGCATCATCCACATTTGCTGTAAGAGAAGATTATTCTTTTGTATCACGGGATAGTGTGAGAAATAATTGTAATGTTCTTAGTGTTGATCCTCCTTTTGAGGAAGAGGATTATGCTTCTGCTAAAGAGGATAATGTTGACAGTCCTTTTAAAGAGGATGAAAGAAATCCCATAGAGGAGTGTGGTCCCTGTTGTTGGGACAATGCTCTTTATGAGGATCCTCCTTTTCAAGACTTGCAAACATGTTATGGCCTTGGCTTTAAGCTTGTCTCTAAATATGGCTACGAGTGTAAAGGTTGTGGGTGTAACGAACAAGGCATTCAAGTCCCTATAGAATTCACACCCCATAAGCGTACTTTGGGACTTGGTTGCTCAAAGGAACAATCTAAATGGAAGCCATGGTTGAGTGACATGAATTCTTCTCAACCTCATTCTATTGAAAATATTCTTCCTCCATTGTATTCTATCTTTGTGCCTTCTTCTTCTTCTTGTGAGAAGTCAAAATTTTCTCCACAAGAGAAAGGATTGCTTCCTACTCCTCATCCTTTATCTGAGCAAGAGAATACTTTGTTGTGGCTTCTAAAAGCCCACTTAATCACCCTTCCTTCTCCTACACGTAATAAACTTCATAAACATGATGAAGGAAAACATTCTTTCTATGCATACCATCGAGTGCTTGGCCATTCCACTAGTGAATGTAAGGCCTTGAAGGATAAACTACAACTTCGTGAATCAAGCACCATCACTTAGTTGTTTGTTGATGCATCTGCCTTTACTTTGCATGACAAGTGATATTGAGGTTTACCTCTATCCTGCATGTTCTAAGTATCTTGCATAGTTCTCCTCCCCTGTATGTTGGGGGTAGTGATAACTTGTTTTGGGGATGTGAATCCTTCTTAAGGACCCCCTCTTTTCTCTCTACCTTTCAAATGAAGCATCCCTTGAGTGGACCCCCTTTTTCTCTTGAAGGGTTCCTGGGGGACCCCCTTCGAAATCTTTTCTCTTGAATGAAATCATTTGTGTCTAGCTTGGGGGTAGCCCGACCAGACCTATTTCATATCTTTGCGTCTAGCTTGGAGGCAACCCGACTAGACCTGTTTTATAGAGTCGCGTCTAGCTTGGGGGCAGCTTGATTAGACGTATCTTATATGTGACTGTCCTACAACGTAGCTTGTAGCAACCACATGATTCTCTGATTTGTCTTGCTCTGTAGGACCGAGAACCTATAAAGCTCCTTTACATCCTTATTTGGTGATACAGGTTTTCCTCCTCGAGCAAGGATTGCTTTTATCACCTATATTTGGTGATACGGGTCTTCCTCCTCGAGTAGGGATTTCTTTTATCACCTATATTTTGTGATACGGGTTTTCCTCCTCAAGCGGGGATTGCTTTTATCACTCTTGCATTCATTTAATTTTTATCTCTTCTCTTCTCTTTTGTGTATACCAAATCAAAGATTTGCATCTTCTTCATCTTGGGTATATGCCCTTCCTTTCTTCATTCTAGATTTATTCTATGTGTTCTTGTTTGGGGATGACGCATAGTAACGAGACAACCTCTACATCAAGGTCTCTTTACTTTGCTAACTCAGATCCTTTAGCTTTTTGTGTGCTAACATTGTTGTCTGGTGCAAGTCCTTCTTGTCTAATGCATTTGTTTTTCAAATCTTGAACCTGGGGGCATGCTTCCATGGTTCGAAGAGTTATCTGCTTCCTCTACAGTATCCTTTTGGCATATGATGTTATTTATGTTTAGTACATTTCCTTTAGTGTGCATATTAGTGTAGATTCATATGCCCGTGAAAGTGGGGGAAAATGTACAAGCTTAAAATTGCACCCCTTACAACTTCACATACATTCTTGCATCCGCTTTAGTGTCCACTCCCTTAGCATCTTGAGTAGGCTAATTTCAGCCCCTCCATTATCCTTTTTCCCTTCTCAAGATGCTCCATCTCCCCTTTTTAGCAGCGACCCTCACGCGTCTGCATTGGATTGAACATTACGCTTTTCTCGTTCTCGTCATTTTGTAGTGTGACGTGTCTAGACACTAGCATACTACACAAACATCTGCATGCCACGTTAGCATCCTGTGACATTTCAACGCTCAAACAATTGTCTTCGAGCATGTTTTCCACTTGTCTTCACCTTTTGTCAGTGGTAACGGCCTGGGATGCCTTGTAACAGCTGAAGAAGCTTCTTTTCCCTCCTTAAAACCAGTATTTTCACTCCATTTGCATCTTCTAACTTTCTCTAACTTCTTCTAGCTTCATTCTTTTGCTTCTAGCTTCTCTCTTACTTTGGCTTTAGCTTTCTACTATCCAAATCTTGACTGTACATAGCTTTCCATGGCAGCTTCAAGCACTTTCAAGCTCTCTTAGCTTCACTCTTTGTAGCTTTATTTCCCTTGCCTTATGCTTGTGAGCATCTAGGGATTCCATATCCCTTATCTATTGTATACTTACTTCGTGATACAGGTTCTCCTCCTTGAGCGAGGATTGCTTTTATCACCTCTTTTGTGATACGGGTTCTCGTCCTCGAGCGGGGTTTGCTTTTATCACTCACACTTGGTGGTGCAGGTTCTACTCTTGAGCGGGTTTTGCTTTCACCACATGCTTTGTCCATTTTAGTTATACTCTTTCTCTCTATCTTCTTGGCTGTCCGTGGAGGTGGGAACACCAAAACGGGGGTTTGACTGAGGCAAACCCCTATACAACCCCAACATTCTCTCCAGATATTGCGCATGTAGGTTTTGAAGACATTCATCTTGCTGGAGGCTTCATCACTTGCGTGCTTGTGAGCACTTTCCTTTCTTCTCCTTATCTTTATCATTTTTATTTCACTTTATTTTAGCTTTATCACATTCTACTACTTTATCGCATTTTGTAAATTCTTAGCAATCAGATAGCTAGTAGTCATTTAAGCATTTTTTTGTGATAAACTCATTCTCTGGTTCGTACGACATGCCAACGCACCTCTAGGATGCCAGCGCGCTGCGCTGTCGTCCGTATTCAACACTGTCATCCTTTAGCTGAGAGCTTCTCAGTTTGTCCAGAAAATCTTTATGACCTGCTCTTTCGGATTTTGAAACTCTCACTGTTGATTCCTGAGGTAGTTTAGGGAAGTTCACCCCGTGAGGCTCTCTAAATGAAGAGAACTCGTGAGTAGCGAATTTCCTTCTTCTACAATAGCTATTTTAAACATTCAAAAAATCTAAGTGCGATGGCCAAGACATCCCCTATTGCATACAACCTTTGAACACTACCCATTTGACATTATTGGTATATTTCTAACTAAAGTGTTAGGACCTTATGACAACCTGTCACTTTTTGGCACCGTTGTCAGGGACCCATTCCTTTTCTAATGTTAATAGGAGATTGCTTGGATACCTCTTTTAGGAAAAAAATAGTTGTCAGGATTCTTTTTCTGCATGGTAAGGAAATGAGGTCCGCACAAAATATTTGTACCAAAACCCCCCCCAAAAGATGTTCCAACCACAAGCAGGGAGGTAGAAGTCTTAGCGGAAGAACTTATTGAAGAATTGATCAAGCAGGATCAACTTGAGACCTCCCAGTCATTACAACAAACCTTTGTAGAGGAAAGCATTCCTTTGCACACCCCAAAACCTCAACCATTAGAGAAAACCTTTGAAGAGGAATGCATTCCTTTCGACGCCATGGGTGATAACCGTAGAAATGGTGCTAACCTAAGAGGGGAAGCGCGAACATTCACCTATCCTATTGCTCTCAACCAAGATGATGATACACCTATGAAAAACATTGCACCATCCATTTTACCAACCTTTAGAGGTTTATCCTCCAAAGACCCCAACTAGTTCCTTTTTTAGTTTAAAGTTTTGTGCTAGACGTATGACTACAAAAGTGATAACCAAAAATTGAAGCTCTACCCCTCCACTATGAAGGACATTGTAATGCGTTGGTTCATGGGATTAGCTTCAGGGTTGATATCCACTTGGGATGATATGGAATCTACCTTTTTGGACAAATACCAAAGTTATTGTAGAGTTAGCAATATGAAAGAAGAGTTGTTCAAACTGAGGCAAAACAAAGATGAAAGATTAGAAGATTACCTGGATAGGTTCATCTTCTTATCTAAATAATGTGGCGAAGAAGCCATAAGTCTACAAATTTTGAAGACCATATTTCTTAAAGGACTTGATGAAGATGCTAAGAGAAGTCTAGATTTGATGGGAAAAGGAGATGTGTCCCAACTTGGACTCAATGATATCACTGAGCTATGTCTTAATTTCTCCTGTACTCGAGGAGGTATTCATAAATCTACTCTTTTTAGAGGTTCCAATAAAATAGGAAAATTGCATGAAGAAATAACAAATCTCAAAATTGACATTCTTGTTCTGTTAAACACCACACAAGATGGAATACAGGCCAAAACATGTAATCCTGAGACCTTGTCCATCTATTGTCCTAGGTGTTGAAACAAACATCTATTAAGAGAATGTCTTTTGGATAAAATTGACACTTGTCAGGTTTGTGAGAAGAGTCATGCCACTGATCAATGCGAGATTCTAAATGCAATAATTTTTTTTTAAGAAAATGACATCTCAGGTTGAGGAGGAGATCAATTTTGTGAATCAAAGACCTGGAGGGAATTTCTCTTACGATCAAAACTCAAATCCCACCTGGCAACCTCCAAACAATTGGAATAATAATCAATGGGTGGCACCTTGGCCTCAAGCACCACCTAATTGGGGACCCTATCCTTGGGGACTACTTGAATGGGTGAACCAGTCTTAGGGAAACCTCCAATGGCCAAACCAGACTCAACAACAATGGTATCCTCAAAATCCTGTGCCTCAATGGAATCAAACTCAGAATCAATTTTATACTGGGCCAAGGAGAATGCCTAATCCACAATAGGACCTTTTACTGGCTCCTCATAATCCTCAAGAAAATGAATAGGTTAACCAACCACAACTCCCAACACAACTTGTCCCTAATCTAAAGAATAATCATCACAATACCCCAATATGTTAAAAAAAAATAAAAAAGTGACTAAACTTAATGCTATCCATTGTGGAAACCTGCAGTTAAGGTCAAGAAAAATACTCCAGCAACCTACCATAGTTGAGATCCTGGACGAACCAAATGAAAAATCTAGTGAAAGGACTCAAACACCTTCCATACCTTCAAAGCAAAACCCAACGAATAATCAAGACAAGCCTCTTCCACAATCCTCATCTAGAAATTATGAGTTACCTCAAGAAGAGGATGGTCAACGTTCAACGGATCTTTCTAAGGGGGATCCTACCTTGAAGAAGAAAGCTCAAGCGCCTTTTCCTAAACGCCTTAAAGCAACCGCCTTGAATAACACTCCAGAAATGACCTTATCCATTGAAACTGCACTAATATAAGAAATTAAGCAACTTCAAATCGAGGCTCCTTTATTACAAGCGATTAAAGAAATTCCTGAACTAAACCAACTCATTAAACAGTTGTGCATAAAGATACCAGGAAGGAAACCAAAACGAATAAACACTGTACACATAAACGAATATCTAGCTAACCTTTTGGCTGGAAAAACACAACTCCAAAATATGATGACCTAGGCAGTCCACTTATAACAGTGACAATCAATGAGGTAGCAATGCCAAATGCACTTGTGGACTTAGGAGCAGCCATTAATGTAATGACGGTGGATGTTATGGAAAAGTTGGGACTCACTAATTTGCGTCCCACAACTACAATATTGCAAATGGAAAATTAATCCATAGCTATTCCCAAAGGTGACAGAAAATATTCTTGTTAAGGTTGACGGTTGGGAATATCCAATAGACTTCCAAATAATCCAGTCCCTCACACCAAAGGACAACTATTCAATAATATTAGGAAGACCGTGGCTGGCTACAGTTGCAACCAAGATTGACTGTAGAGAGGGAGGAATGACCATTTCACATGGCCCCAACAACAAACACCTATTTTTATATCCCCTCGCTCAACCTATTGAACATAACAAAGTTTGGGTTGATGAACCAGATGGTGCCAACAAACAAGAAAATCTAGCCTCACTTGCTATGGTATTCATTAAACAACATGGTGAAGAGTTGTAAGATGAACTAGAAAATAATATGAAAAACCTTACGGTAGACTCAAGTGATGAAGAAATGTTAGATGTGGAAGAGATTTTAGGGCATCCAATCAATATTGATCACACTGAATTTTATTACACCAACTTCATAGGGTTACCTTGTCCCCTGGCTAATATCATTCTAAAAACGAATCACTTCTTTGAAGATATTTCCAAACTCCACAAAACTATACCACATAGTTGTCCTCTCAATACCTTAACCAGGGAAGTTTATATTGTCACCTCCAACTACCCAAGAGTTAAAACCATCATGTTACTACTAGGAAAAATGTTGAATATCAACAGTTGGTTAATAGAGTCAAAAGAGCACAAATTGTTTGATGTTTTGGTGAATATATCTAAAGGTTTTGCTTGGGATTATACAAACATGAGAGGAATACACCCAAGTATTTGTGTATACACCTAAAAACGGTCATCATATTCAATTAATTAAATACAACCTATTTGATTAATGTTTCAACTATGTATAAATAAAGTCTCACTTTATTTATATTGTTCACTCTTCTATTAATTCTCCAAAATCATATTCTTCTAAATAATTAAATAAAAAAAGCATCCTAAACGTGTTTATTTAATTAATCTTCCTTAATCTTGATTAAGAATTAGAGCACATGTCTACTACATTTTCTTGTGCCACCTCACAAAGGTCACATGAAAATAAATAAGCCTAATTATTAATTAGAATTATCCTCACACGCTTCCACCAATGGGAAAAAGCACATGGCTTTATTCTCCCACAATTCCAACAAATTTGGAACACATGGGTCTTTGTTTCACACACTTGGGTCTCTCACACACATGGCATGTTGCCCATTGGTCAAAGAGATTCCTCCCACACACATGGCATGTTGTCTTTGGTCAAGGGGACAACATCCTGATTCTCTCCATCTCCACCATCTATTCTTTCTCCTTCGAATCTAGACCGTTGATAGGTGCCACCTCACAAAATGCTTGAGAAACCCTATATATACACCCCCTTGCCTTTGCATTTAGAATCCACAATTGAAGTAAAGTTACTATGCAGGTTTTTATTAGGAGCTTGGAGCTTTCATGGAGTCTTATAATTAGTTTTCATATCATGTGTTACTTTGCATTCTCATTTTAGATTACTTAATTACATCATAGTTGCATTTTATCATCTCCATTACATCATAGTTGCATTTTAGATTAGTTTTCTTTTTTGTTGCATTTGAGCATATGCATAATTATGAATAGTTTATTTTAGTTTCATATCATCTCACTCATCTCCACTTGTTCATTTATCATCAACATCATCCTTTGTTTATCATTGTATCCATTATCCTTTTCATTGTTTTGTTTCATTTAGAAGCATACCACTAATCCTTCCCACACACATTTGCACATAGAAATCATCTTAGCTTGTATATTAAGCATCAAATCTCATTTTATAGGTTGTCATTTTAACAACCATTGTGCCCATAGAAATATAAGGGCCAAATGGTTTAATAAATCCCTAGAAATAGAGGACAATGATATGTATTTGAAAGGTTTGATTGTACTACAAATAGAATAGTTTAATTGATCAAACTTTGAATGTAAACCGTTTCATTAAGGTTTGTGTTGACATTGAATCTCTCCACATTCGACACACGCACAATTTGTACTCATCACATATATGTTGAGGATGTTAGACATGTTCGTCAACCACAACGAAGACTCAACCCTACCTTGAAAGACATTGTTAAAACAAAAATTGAGAAACTCTTGCAAGTGGGATTCATTTATCCCATTTCTGACAGCAAATGGATTTTTCCTTTGGTAGTTGTTCCAAAGAAAAATGGGAAGTGGAGAGTGTGCATTGATTATAGGGAACTCAACAAAGCTACCCATAGAGATTACTTTCCTTTACCTTTTGTAGACCAAGTCTTGGATAATTTGGCTCGAAGTATTTCTCATTCCTGAACAGATTCAGTGGATATAACCAAATACAAGTAGCAGCAGAAGACTAGGACAAAACAACTTTTACTTGCCCGTGGGGAACATTCGCATATCGAGTCCTTCCCTTTGGGCTATGAAACGCTCCTGCAACATTTCATAGAGTTATCCTGGCCATATTCACTAAGTTAGTGAATGGCTGTGTGGAAGTCTACATGGATGACTTCATCGTGTATGGGTCAAATTTTGATGAAGGACTGTAAAGTTTGGACAAAGTATTGAAGCGATGTGAGGATCATCGACTATCCCCGAGTCACGAAAAATGCCTCATAATGGTGGAACAAGGGATAATATTGGGACACCACATTTCGCTGAAGGGATAAAAGTGGATCCTAATAAAATTGAGGTAATACAACAACTAGAGACTCCAAAGAACCAAACTGACATTAGAAGTTTCTTAGGACATGCTGGATACTATTAGAGATTCAAAGAAAATTTTAACAAGATTGCAACCCCCATGTTTTTCCTCCTCCAAAAGAATGTAGATTTTGCATAGACAACAGAATGTCAAGCATCATTTGAGATCATTAAGGAAAAACTCATCTTTGCTCCTGTCTTACATGGACCTAATTGGAACCTTTCGTTCCATATTTATGCAGATGCTTTTGATGATGCTATTGGAGCAGTTTTAGGTCAGGAAGATGAGAATGGAGGAAAATATGCCATTTATTTCATTAGTAAGAATTTGAATCCCACTAAACGAAACTACACCACTACGGAGAAAGAATTCTTAGTTGTGGTTCATGCAATCAAGAAATTTTGACATTATATCATAGGGTATAAAGTAACTGTGTTCACAGACCATTCAACTATCAAGTACTTAATGAAAAAACCTATAGTGAATGGAAAAATAATCAGGTGGTTATTGCTTCTACAAGAATTCAATGTGACCAACATTGATAAACTTGGAAAGTTCAACGTAGTTGCAGATTTCTTATCCTAGATCAAACAAGACAATGGATATTGTGCTCCCATGCAAGATGAATTCCAAGATGAAAATTTATTTGCCATCTCCATTAAAACCCCTTAGTTTGTTGATATAGCCAACTACTTGGCCACTTCAAAGTTCCCACCAAACTTTACGTTAAAACAAAAGAAACACATCGTTCAAGAAAGTGCTTCGTTCAAATGGATTAATGGAATGCTATTTCGATGGGGCCTTGATCTGGTTTTATGACATTGTGTCAGATCAAATGAAACATACAATATCCTTAGGGTCTGCCATGATGATCCCTCTGGAGGCCATTACTCTACTAAGAGGATGTCCCATAAGATCTTAGGTGTAGGATATTATTGGCCCTCTATGCATAAAGATGTAAAAAAATATGTTTGTCGCTATGATGAATGCCAAAGAGTAGGGAGACCCACTGCATCCAATGAAATTCCTTTGCAACCCCATGTAGTTCTTGAACCATTTGAAAAGTGGGGATTGGATTTTATCGGCCCTACAAAACCCCCTTCACAAGGAAAATAATACATTTTGGTCTATACTGATTATCTGACTAAATGGGCAGAAGTCCAAGCCCTAAGAGTTGCTAGGGAAGAACAAGTTGTTGATTTCCTATATAACAAGATTTTTCTCAGATTTGGAGCCCCTAGAAAAAATGTCATAGATCAAGGACCCCAATTTATGTCCAAATTTCTATTGGCCTTTACTGATCATTTCTAGGTAAGCCATAAAAAATCATCATCCTATCACCCACAAGCAAATGGTCAAGTAGAGGTCGCTAATAGGGAACTTGAGAATACCTTAACAAAAACAATTTCATCAAGAAGAAAAGACTGGACCAAAAAATTACCTGAAGCTGTTTAGGCTTATAATACAACTTGGAAGTCAACCACTAGTTTCAGTCCGTATGAGTTAGTTTTTGGGAAGAAACCTCTTCTACCCATCGAATTTGAACTTCAAACCCTAAGAACGACAATGGAGTTGGGTTTAGACCTTAAACGAGCCTAGGTTGAAAGAGCCCTATAGCTTAGTGAATTGGATGAACTCCGTTTAGATGTTGTCCACCAAACCGAGCTAATTCAACAACAATGAAAGGCCTGGAATGATAAACACATAAAATAAAGAGAGTTCCACAATGGGGATTGGGCGCTGCTATTTGATTCTCGATATAAAGATCACCAAGGGAAACTGAGGACTCATTGGCTGGGTCCATATGAAATTTTTGAAGTCTTTCCAAATAGAGCAGTGCGACTCAAACCCATTGATGGTGACACTCAAACTCTCTTAGTCAATGAACATTGACTACGAATCTACCATAAACCTGTTAACAAGGAGGAATTTACGAGAATGGTAGAAATGCAAGGAGAAATACAATGTATTGACTCTGCTATAGTAGAGCCAATGGAATGTTCAGATTAACAGTCAACCAGTCTAAAATAAAAAATAAAAATCAATCTCTAAGCATGTGTATGCATTTATAATTACTTTGAGGAATTTCTTTTGTATTTTTGACCTTTTGGACTTGGCTAAATTTCATTTATGTCTTGCAAAACTTTGTTTTTAATTGAATACAAATTTTGGCACATCTTGCAACGATGCTTTGGAACTTGTTCATGCGGTTGGTTCCATTTCTTGGTTCGTTCCTACAATCCGGTGCATCTTTTAGTGGTGCTTTGAAATTTTTTAAGTCCAAGTTATTTTATTTTGTTCCTCCCTTCATTTCGGCGGCATCTTCTAGTGATGCTCTAGAATTTTGTTGTAGCATTCCGACTACATCTTTCAACGATGCTCCAAAATTTTGTTTTTTTCCATCTGGCAACATCTTTCAGCGATGCTTCGAACTTTTGTTCTTACACTTCAGCGACATCTTTCAGCAATTCTCTGGAATTTTGTTCTTGCATTCCAATTTTGTTCCTGCCTTTTGACTGCATCTTTCGGTGATGCTCCAGAACTTTGTTCCTACATTTTGGCGACATCTCTCAGCGATGCTCTAGAACTTCGTTCCCGCATTCTGGTGACATCTCTCAGCAATGCTCTAGAACTTCGTTCTTGCATTCTGACGACATATTCTAATGATGCTCCAGAACTTTGTTCTTGCATTCCGGCGGCATCTTCCAACGATGCTCCAAAATTTTGCTACTTCACTTCTTCATTTAGGTCGTATCTTCCAGGGATGCTCTAAAATTTTTGTTCTTCATCCCGGTCGCATCTTCCAATGATGCTCCAAATTTTTGTAATTACCCTTCTTCCTCTTCAAATGCTCTGATAGTTCTGATAACATACACATGATCATCATTAAATTTTTCCATCACTTCTAAAATTAATGCCCTACACTGCCATCTCTTTCCATAATAAATTAAAATTCTTGTGACCACTTTTTATCATAGTAATTACAACACTTATTAGCCATCACATCTCCATCCATAATAAATTCATTCCAACCCCTCGCCATCCCATCTGATGATACTGTTACATTAGCAAAGGTAAGCGACTTTCAAATCGATGATGAGACATAAGGTATGTACAACTTTTATTTAAAGTAGGTAAATTATTTTGAATAAAAATGAATAAATTGGCACGTTCTACCACCCTTTCCAAACTTAGTAAATTGTGCGGATTGTACCCTCACTTGAGATGCGGCAATTCATGCACTCTTTTCCATGCAAAGTAATGATTCTAGTACAACAAAGCCAAATGCAATAATTAATTGATGTCCCATCGGCAGTGTCAAAGTACGAGTGGTTGAAAAGCTTACATTTTCTTTAATTTGCATCACAATCTTGTTTAAATAGTTTTTCACCTTTTGAGCACCACAACATTCAACAGATATTGAGCAGAATTGAGCATAATAGACAACATGGTTGGAGCTAAGTGGAAATCAAAGCCAACTTCCCAAAATAAGTTGTTGGAATTGGGTAATATTTCAGAATTATTTCAAACAATAGGGTGGCTTGAGTTTATGAAGAAGTTTGACGGGCACAACGAGTAGCTGGTTAAAGAATTTACAGAAAATTTCTCAAATGGACAATCAATAGTGTGTGGGAAGAAATTCAAGGCAAGCCCTCAAATCATCTCTCGTTTATCTGACATTAGAAATGAGGGTGTAAATTTATCATAAACTATAAATATTTCCTATCAAAAAATGGCAGAGCTTTTCAGTAGGGAGGGGGGAACCTCGACCTCTATTAGTTGTAATTACTCGAGGGAAAAATAAAGGGTTTCAAAGAATGTCTATTCTAGAGCCATGGAGAATGACAGATGCCTGGATAATCAAATATTTCACATGTGAAGGGCAATGTGTTATAATAGTTGGTCCCCCCTTTTGGTTACTGACTCATTTGCGCCATGGCCCTAAAAACCCCGAATTTTGAATTAACCTTCCTACCTTTCTTAGTGATTATATTGTGAATATGATTGAAAGGTTTAAAATTGGGTCGGGTCCATTGAAACATCACAACCTCATTCATTTAATTTGTAAATATCATTTCCTGAAGAAAGGAAAAACAAAAAAAAATGGCAAAAATTTCTTTAGAAATTTGAGAACCCTGAGCCCACAAGACATTTAGAGGAAGGTGAGCCATTTGGTCCGGTAGCTCAAAAATTGAAAGAACCTTCTCATGAACCTCAAAATGCCAAAAAATCTCCCGACAATGAGGCGTCAAAAAATCCAATAAACCCTTTAGACCCTAAGGAAAAATCGAGTCCACAAAATGTATCAGATGCTTCAAAAAAGCAAGGAAATATGGACCTAGAAAATTTGGAAGACGAGAATGCTCATCCCTGTAAAAAGGGAAGGGAACTTAAAAATAGAAGTACACAGGGCTTCCCCTTTGAGAAGAAGCAAACAATTGTCTTCTGAGATTAGTTGTTCTGCAGCTTGTGATCAACCACATATCCCTAAAAAGAAACAACGAGATAGGCAACCCCATGAAACTATAGCACAATCATGTGAAAATGTGGCCCAACCATGTGTGGAAACAACTCAGTTAGGTGAATCTGGAAAGGACGATCTCACTTGAGACAAGACAAGAGGAAATAAGAGAACAACTACCAAATTATGTACTTATTGAGGATGAGCCTGGAGAATCATTTTCTCCTTTCCACCAGCCAATGGAAACACAAGGAGCTGATATGATCGACCTAAGTGAAAAATATTCTTCCCTAATTGCCAGTGATGTAGAACCAGACCCACTAGAGTACATAATAAAGAAAATGTGATTAATGATAAGGAAAAAGTTTTAATTTCTCCTATCTGCTCTAATGTACAAATTGAAAGTTTTTATAACATAAAAACAAAATTAGGCAAGTTGAAAACAAAAAGTGTTCTATTAAGATTTAGCTTGCAAAAATATGAAGAACAAATAAATCGGCAACAACAAGAAATAGATATACAAACTGAACTTTTGAAGAAAAGAGATCAAGAAATCATAGCTTTGAAGGCTCAATTGGAGAAAAAAGATAAAATTATTGGAGAGTTGCAATTTCAAGTGCAATAAAGTAATGAGAAAGGTAAACATAATTTGGAAAATTTGTCTAAAAAAGACAAACAAATTAAAGGTTTAATTAATAATCTAGTGCAATCTCTCCAAGCATTTGCAAAAAGACAAGAAAAACAAAAAGATGAACTCAATGCAATTTTGAGCAAAACTATTGAACTAGAACAAGATTTGTAAGAAATCAAGATGAAGCCAAAAATGGGATTGAAAGAAGTATAGCCTGAGCCAACCAAAATGGAATGGTTTCAAGTCCACATTCCCCCAATGTTGACTAAATGGATGGAAAGATGCTATTTCTTAAGACAATCAGGGGCATAAAATGCTAGACTTAAGAAGGAAATAGTATTATTGAAAGAATCATAGGATAAACTTTATTAGGCTAAAATGGACGCATGCTAAATTGGAGAATTATTGCTAGCCTATAGGAAACCATCCAAATTATATTCCATGTTTTTAAATGAACAATTTTTAAGATGGAAGTTGTTGAGAATTTCTTACAATCTACCTCATGATCCAGATGATGAGCAGTTTTTAAAGGCATTCAAAGAAGCAACTCCTATTCAAAAAAAATTGTTGTGTGAATTCTTTGTACATAATTTGTTTTTAGAAAAACACGTTGATTTCTTTATTAATATTTTTGTTGAAGTACAACTTAGAGCATTTATGTCCACTATGCAGAATCAGAGTCAGTTGTAGGAAAGAACCAAAGAATATTTGCAGGAAAAAAGAATAGTGGGACTTAAAATGAGATATCCATTCAGAAACCCTTTTCCTTTAAAGCCCAATTCTGAGGGATTAAGAGCTATGAAGCTGTAAGAAGCAAATATAATGACAATCTCTGGATTTTTTTTGAGAATTTTAAAGTTCATGGGTCACAGTTAATAGAGAGGGCATGGAGTGTCTGTGAGGAACGATACACTCCTCTACCAATGTATCTCAAAAGGAGGGAGGTGATCTCCCCCACTAATCTAAAATGGTCCTACAGAAGAGCGGAGGCATTAACAGAGATATTACAACAACTTAAAACTAAGTTGATAAGGATGAGGTATAGAAATCCATTGCTTCTTCAACCACCACCTGTAGTATGGCACTATAGAGTAGAATCCTGGGGACTTACATGCATGGAAAATAAGGGTTAAATACAACAAGGGTTTTCTTAAAATTCCTAGTGATTGGGATAAAGAAGCAGAGGATCAATACGATCTCAATTCTAAGTATGATGAACTAAACAAGAAAAGGGATGCAAAGAGGCATAGGATCCATCAAAGTGTAGGACCTGCTCAGGCTTAGGAAGGGGAGGGTGATGAGGTATAAATAACCTCATGATTATAATAAAGCTAAATACCCTTCTTTGTTCTTACCAACTACTTTATCCTTGCCAATTGTTTATTTTTAGGATCAATAATTTTCTACTTTTTTATAAAATGATGTATAAATCTCTATTTCTTATATCGATTGAAATTAGCTAACTAATGTTGATTTAATGGTATAGATTTCAAGTCATTGTACAGGACTCATGCACAACCAAAGAATGAAGTGGACTTTAAGCGAACTTCAAGCAGTTGAAGTCAAGGCATTGGAAGTTTGGGCGCTAGAAATTTAGGCGTGCATAGTGCAACAATTTCCTTTAAAGATTCTTGTTAAACTTTTTGTTTAAGACTTTATGCCTCCACTATGAGCCTTTATTATATTTTTATGTCATGAACATTTGTTAAGTTAGTCAGTTGTAATTCTATTAAATAATTTTTCAATGGTGATCTATCGCCATCTAAAATTTAGGATTGTGTAAGTAGTATATATGTGTAATCACCAAAAGCACTGTTAAATGTTGTTATGATATGCTTTGAATACTATTTAGTTATGTCTCTGTGTTACACTTTTATGATATGAATAAAATAAATATTGCTAGTCTTATTCTAAATCAATAGTTTTGTGTAATGGAAGTATGAATGGATTTATTTTGAAGATGTGAAAGCACCATGTGTGATTTGAGTTAATCATAGGAACGCCTGAGAGTTGGCTACTCAAGGGATCTCATAGAGTACATAAGTATTTCTCTTGTTAATACTATTACTTTCATTTTGTACATGCTGAATTTGGATGAATGTTATTTTGTGTTGAGCTCTATTATGTACTCCTACAGGTCATAGTTTTAAGTTTGCAATCTTTAAGTTTTGTTCATTTGGAAATTTTGGAGCACTTACTCTTGTTGTTAGTTACAAGTCGATAAGTATATTTTCTGTCAGTGGTTAGTCGTTAGTCATTAGTTGCCTTCATTTAAATTTCATAGTTTAACTGCAAGTGTTAATTCCTAGGTAATTTACATGCTTTCTAGTTTAAACAATCTCATGCTTTCTAGTTTAATTTTTGTTTATAGCCATTTTAAACATTTCAAAAATCTAAGAGAGATGGCCAAGAAATCCCCTATTGCATACAACCTTTGAACACTACCCGGTTGACATAATTGATATATGTCTAACTAAAGTGCTAGGACCTTACGAAAACTTGTGAATTTCTACTAGAGAGCACACAAAACGGTTGACTTTATACCCACCAGCACAACCCTTGTTGGAGACAGAGGATCTAGTGTGGGTTGATAGTGATTTGGATGAGTCATTACCAATATTGACAATTGATCAAGCTTTAGATATTAAGGAGCCTATCAAAGATAATATTCTTGTTAATTTTCTTTAGAATGGATATGCATCTAATGAAATATTTGAAAGTATGGTTCTTCATTCAGGTATAAATAATCCTTGTCCCTTTGGAAAATTTCCACTGGTAGGTAGCTCACAATCTGTTCAACACTTTGTTACATTGCATCAATTTCTACCTCATAACTATTTGTATAGTTCATTTTTTGAGAATTCTAGCAATACACCATCCACTTCACAAGTACTAGCCATTAATTCACCCACACAATCAAAGGCCATGGAAATCTTACCTGGTCGCACACTTAACATTAATCCACATTTAACCACTGAACAAATCCAAGATCTCATTGCCATGCTTAGAACTTGTAAATATGCATTTGCTTGGGAATACCAAGAAATGCATTGCATTCATCGTGACACTTGCACACACCATATTTATAGTGAAGAAGGTAGTCGTCTAGGTAGGCAACCATAATGACGACTTAACCTTGTCCTGCGTGAAATAGTTAGAGGAGTTATAGAAACTGTTAAATATTGGATTTATATACCCTATTTTAGATAGTTAGTGGGTCTCTCCTCTAGTTGTGGTTCCCAAGAAAAATGGTAAGGGGAGAATTTGTGTTGATTCTAGAGCACTTAATAAAGCTACTAAAAAGAATCACTTTCCATTAGCGTTTATTGATCAAGTGTTGGACACTCTTGTAGGTAAAAAGTTATTTTCTTTTCTAGATGGGTTCAACAACTACAACCAGATTCACATAGTACTCGAAGACCAGGACAAGACTACCTTCACTGTCCTTAGGGCACCTTTGCCTATAATGTTTTTCCATTTGGTTTATGCAATTCCCTTGCCACTTTTTAAAGGGCAGTTTTGAGTATTTTTGTGGATCTTGTAAATGATTGTGTTGAGGTGTATATGGATGATTTTACTATACATGGTAATACTTATGAAGAGGCTAAAACAAATTTAGAAAAAGTTACTTAAATGTTGTATAGACACTAATTTATCATTAAGTCATGAAAAGTGTCATATGCTTATAATAGAGGGGATAATACTTGGTAATTATATTTCTTCCAAGGGTATTCAAGTCGATCCCAAAAAGATACAGATCATTTAGGACTTGCCTACACCCACTAGACAAAAGCATGTGCATAGCTTTCTAGGCCATGCAGGGTATTATAGGAGGTTTATCCAAAATTTTAGTAAGATTGCCTCCCCCTTGTTTGCTTTGTTAGCAAAAGATGTCATTTTTTCTTGGACACTGGAATGTCAAGAAGCCTTTGAAACCATTAAGAACAAGCTTGTAACCACACTAGTAATTAGAGGTCCGAACTGGGAACTGCCTTTTCATATTCATACCGATGCCTCAGATTGTTCCATGGGAGCTATCCTTAGATAGAAAGAAGATAACCTTTTCTATTTCATTTACTACATCAACAAGAATTTCAAAAGAGTTGAGGTAAACTATATAGTAACTGAAAAGAAGTTTCTAGTTGTTTTTTATGTAATCAATAAGTTTCATCATTATAGTACCAGATATAAAGTGTTTGTTCATATTGACCATTCTGCAATTCGATTCTTAATGAATAAACTTGTTGTAATAGATAGCGTTATTAGATGGTTACTTTTGCTTCAAGAATTTGACATTACTATACTTGACAAGCCTGGTCAGGAGAATGTGGTTGCAAATTTTTTGTCTAGGTTACAACAACAAGATGATGAACCAGTTCTAGTCGATGATGCATTTCCAGATGAGTATCTCTTTGCTATATCAACAAAAAGTCTGTGGTATGTTGACATGGTGAATTACCTAGTTACTTGCAAGTTCCCACCTCATTTCTCTTTGAGGGAATGTCAAAAATTGGTTGGACTCAATGGTGACTACACGTGGATCAATGGATTGCACTTCTGACGTGGCATTGATAATATCATGCATCGATGTGTACCTGAAGATGATGTCTTCGACGTACTTCACACATGCCACACAAAACCTTGTGGAGGACATTTTTCTACTCAAAGGACTGCCCAGAAGGTTTTAACTACAGGCTATTATTGGCGTACACTTCATAAGGATTGTAAGTGTTACATTCAAAACTATGATAAATGTCAGCAGATGGGCCATCCCACACACTCAGATGAAATGCCTCTACATCCTCAGTTGTCCATTGAGCCCTTTGAAAAATGGGGACTTGATTTTTTGGGACCAATCAACTCACCATTTGGGAGTAAGGAATACATCCTTATGTGCACAGACTATGTAACCAAGTGGGTTGAGGTCGTTGCCTTGAAGCATTCAAGGGAAACCAAGGTAGTTGACTTCCTCTATTCTAAGATTTTTACCCGATTTGGTGTTCCACAAGAGATAGTCACGGACCAATGTCCACAGTTCACATCCAACCTCATTTCTGCTTTGGTTCGTGAGTATGAGATTCGACATCGCAAGTCTTCACCTTATCATCCTCAAGCCAATGGTCAAGTTGAAGTTACCAACATAGAAATTTAAAACATTCTTACCAAGATAGTTTCCCTCCATGAGCGTTATTGGGCCATGCAACTTCCTGAAGCAGTGTGGGCCTAGTGCACAACGTGGAAAACCGCCACTGGTTTGACACCTTACAAACTTGTCTATGGTAAGAAATTTGTTCTTCCTAATGAGTTTGAGGTAAAGAATATTCGTACCATACTCTAACTAGGTATGAGCTTGAATGATGCACAAAAATAATGGATTGCACAACTTCATTTACTAGATGAACTTTGTCAACAAGCACTCATGCATGCAAAGATTGTCTAAAAATAGTGTGCTCTATGGCTTGACCATTTTATTCAACATCGGTCATTTCAACCCAATGATTAGGCACTCTTGTATGATTCTTGTTTCTATGATTTCAAGGGTAAGTTCCACACTCGGTGGCTTGGGTTATACAAGATTGAGATAATCTATGACAACAGTGTAGTCAAGCTTCGCACCATAGATTCCGACCATATGGCTCTAGTCATCAATAGCCACCATTTGAAGTTGTACAAGAAGCCTATTTTCAAGGAGGATTTTGTTTCAAGTCTACCAAAGGAACTCCATCTACTTGACAGAGTTCCTGTGGCCTCTTCATGTACCTTTTAGGTGCTCTCTGAAATGTAAAAAAAAGAAGAAGCAATAAACCTAGTGGTGAAAATCGGTTCTTTGGTGCCTCTAGGTGATGACAGAATGAAAATTGGGATACCGATAGTCTATTATCGTAGAAAAGAAGAAGAAGAAAAAAGCAAAAAATAAGCATGAATGTGTTTTGTTGGATCTCGATAAGAGGTGGCCTACTCTAGTTGACATTCTGTCACATGACAGGATGTTACTTCTTTAGACCTCTTGTCATCACCACTTATCCTCATCCACATGGCCATCTGGCCACTCATTTCCTTTCCATTGAATTTTCACCCTTCTTCATTTCCTTCACCCTTTCTTTGTTCTTTGTATCCATTTCGCCTCTACCATTTTCTGGTGTCTTTTTCTACCATGTGGACATTTGCTATTTATTTCACCAATTTTTTCATTTGGCTACTTTTGTTCAGTGGTATGTTGGCACCTTTTCCTTTCGTTCACTCTACCCACTTCATCTATGGGCTCCACTACCACCGTTTACCTTTATCTGTTGTTTCCTCCATTTTACCTGTCACGTCAGCAACCTAATTTCTTTTCACGGGCACTCCTGTCTTTTCAGCCTGGCACTTTGCCACTGTGGCCTCTCATGTGGCACTTGCTTGCTTACATCCCTTTGGCCACTCTAGCTGTCACTTCATTCCCAATGCACCATCATTTCACCTCCTCCTTTGCTTTTCACCATACCGCTATCTTTCCTCCATTCTTTTCTTTCCTTTATTTCATTTCACATTAGAGTTTATTTCCTTCGATCTGCTTCAACACACATGTGTTATATTGATATCACATCTTATCCACTAGTACTGCCAGCTCGACATACCTCCACGTGATCTTCTTTAGTTGTTGCTCGTTGATTTGGCCACCTCGGACCTCTGACTATCTACGTCACCTGTTGTCGGTCTTCATGATGCCATCGAAGTCTTTTAAATGATAACATTGCTAGAGGTATTGTATACCATTCTTTTGATATTAAATTTATTTTATCTTTTTACATTTATTATGGCAACCCCGAGGACGGTGTCGTATGCTTAGCTAGGGGGAGTGGGCATGCCACGTTATAATTACTCTCCTATCATAAACAATTTACCTTGTTATGATAACTTCATTGTTTGTTTTTGCGGAGTCTATATTATGTGAAGTACATTAGCCTTAATCTCTCGCCAAACAAACTTCATTTCACTGTTGCTAATATCTTCATTTCACCTCCTACTAATATTCATCACCATGGGTGGTATCCATAAGCACCAGGAACCAACAAATATGCAACATGTAAAAGCCGACTCGATAGTATATCAAGTTTTTGAAAATGTGAGATGGCATGTTTTCTTTCAATGGTTATGTGGGTATAATGATGTAGTCGCCTTTGAGTTTTTCATGTCCTTTAGTAGTGCTAGTAATTCCACAAAAGTGAGGGGGCTTTCTTTTCCAGTTACTCCACAAGTTATGTCTGAGGTAATAGGTTTACTTGAGAAGGGGGAGGCTTATTTTCCATTAGTGATGAATAGGGCCATTGAGCTTCAACTACAATCCCAATGATTCTTGAGACAAGGTGAAGTGTTGCAAACCACTCCTAAGCAGGGCACTCCGCAGTCTTCTCTTCATAAGCATTGGGTTGTTTTGGCCAAGATTGTAACCAAATATGCTACAGGAGAAGGAAAGTAAGCATATGTCTATGTCCATCATTGCAAGTTGCTCTCTCATCTACACCATAATGATTTGGTTAATCTCTTGCATTATCTTTTCAATTCAATCAAGAGAATGAGTCTAGATGTGAAAAAAGGACACCATAACTCTATAGCACAACATGGTTTGATAAATTTGCTCGTTATGCGGGGTTTAGCTCAAATTGTGCCTTTGGTTAGTTGGGTTGTATTCTCAAAAGAAGACATTCCCTCTAAGTCTTCAGCCCTAGAAATTAAGCCTGTAACTCATTAAATTGAGGATAGTAGTGAAAACTCTGAAGACCAGGATGATGAATTTGATGAAAACCTAGGGCAGTCAAATCAAGATACAAAAACCCATGGAAGTGAAAAACCTAGTGAAGAATTTGAGATTTTACAACTAGAAAATTAATACGGGGTAGTAGTGATAAAAAAGGTTAAATTAGGGGTTCGTACTAGGAAAGTCAAAGATATTGTTGGTGTTAGTACTCCACCTATGGTGACCCCTTATAACACTAGATTTAAAAGGAAGTATGAGGAAGCTACTTCTGGTTTGCAACAATTAGCTATTGTTGCCTGCACCATAAATCAAAACCCTGATGTGGAAATTGTGGCCACCACTCGCTTGAAAGGGAAAGATAGGCAAGGTCGTGAACAAAGATGACAAAATAGAAATAAAACAGGTAGGGCATAACCAAGCCAAGAAGAAGAGATATCTACTAGTCCTTGCAACCAACATGAAGAGGGCAACATGAGTAAACAAGAGAACATTTCTAGTGAGACACCTTATAGGAACTGGGAAGTAATTCTCCAAGGGTGAAACAAAACTTGGTGACTTAGGACACTAGTATATCTCCCCATGATTGTGGTTTTGATGAACAAGATCTAAATCCAAAAATTACAATGAATACTTCTCGTAGTCATGACATACCTAAGGAAGATACCGAGGGCAAGTCTAATGAAATCTTCTAGACATAATACTTTTCTATAGAAGAAATTAGGGCCTTACATGACAAAGTAAGTTGGTTGGAAGCCCAAATGAAACTCCTCCATCCATAATTGCAGCAATTCTATGACAAGAACCAACAACAAACTGAGGAGATAAAATAATTAAGACATCAGTTGGAGCAATTGATTCAGGGACATAACCCAACCATGGTAGGATATATAACTCTGGAGGAACACCGAGAGGTGATTGACAGTTTGAAGGCCTCTTGGGAATAAAAGATTATTGAAGAATGTATGATTATAGAGTACCACTAGGGTAAAGTTAATGAACTAAAGGCTACAATGGAACAAAAGATTTCAACTGACTACATCTCTAAAGTTGAGCATCAATAGGAAATCCAACAGTTGAAGGAGCAATGGGGTAAGTAGATACTAGCAACAGTGCAAAGATTGATTGATAATTCAGCTTGATTTGTAAGTTTTTACATGAGGATATGCAAAGTCTTTAGTAGGGGGAAATGATGGGTTAAATTATGTCATCAATTTTAGTATGAATTCACCTAGTTTTGTGTCCATTATAAGTTTACCTTTTTTCCCTTTTTCCCTTAAGTTGCCATGATATTTGTGAAAGATTAAAGTTAATTAATATGAATAGAAGTATACAAAACATTTGGTAACTAACCGATATTGAGTACTAATTTCGGTGGATATTGTGAATAGGGGTTTTTGGAGGTTGAAGGAACGCGTAATGGAGAATGCTTGGAGGATCTCGTGGTCTTTTTAGTTATTGTCTTCTTGTTTTTGTTCAATTAATATCTGGTAATTAGGTTGTATAGTCAGTTTTGGAGTATTTAGAAAATAGTAGGCCACATGCCACTTTACTATTTTCCAAAACTGATCAAGTAATTCTAGTTACAAACTTGTACTCGATGGACATATCTATTTTAATATTTTGTTATGTATTGAGACTTATATATATGCTGTCTTTAAAGCATGGAAACAATCCTAATCTTGAAGTTGAATTTAATATAAGAAAAAGACTATTGAAGTGTTGAATCCGTGTAATGTGTAACATTTTCCTCCATTTGGCCAGTTGGGAGAAAGGGCCCACTCCTTAGACAACATTTAGACTTCTTTTTCTATTGTTGTGTGTGAGGTATCATCTATGTTTGCTCAGTGATTTCATATATTTGTGATTTTATTAAGTTTAGTAATCCTGTATACATGTTACTATTTTCCAAAATTGATTGAGTAATTTTGGTTATAAACTTGTAATCACTGGACATATCTATTTTAATATTCTGTTATGTATTGAGACTTATATATATGCTCTCTTTTGAGCATGGAAACAATCCTAATCTTGAAGTTGAATTTAATATAAGAAAAAGACTATTGAAGTGTTGAATCCTCGTACTGTGTAACATTTTCTTCCATTCGACCGGTTCGGAGAAAGGGCCCGCTCCTTAGCCAGTGTTTGGACTTCTTTTTCTATTGTTATATGTGAGGTATCATCTATGTTTTCTCAATGATTTCATATGTTTGTGATTTGATTAAGTTTAGTAATCCTGTATACATGTTACTATTTTCTAAAATTGATCAAGTAATTCTGGTTATAAACTTGTAATCAGTGGACATATCTATTCTAATATTCTATTTTGTATTGAGACTTATATATATGCTCTCTTTCAAGCATGTAAATAATCTTAATCTTGAAGTTGAATTTAATCTAAGAAAAAGACTATTGAAGTGTTGAATTCGCGTACTATGTAACATTTCCCTCCATTTGGTCGGTTGGGAAAAAGGACTTGCTCCTTAGCTAGAGTTTGGACTTCTTTTTCTATTGTTGTGTGTGAGGTATCATCAATGTTTGCTTAGTGATTTCATATGTTTGCAATTTGATTAAGTTTAGTAATCCTGTATACATGTTATTGAATTGATTTCAAGTGACGTGGTTGTATTTATTAAAGTGTGAAGTAAACTCTTTTTGGAAAATATTGTTAATGCATGGCATAAGTATAGACTGCAGGGACAACATGTGTAAGTGAATTTGTGAAGTGTACTATGTTTTTAGAACACCAAAATAGCTTGCGCAACTTTACCAGTTCTTGTCGCTAGGATACCACAGGCCCTGTCGCTCGGATTGTGTAGCTTCTATTGCCCAAACTATTTAATGCACTTTTGACATTACATCCTTTCTATCATTATTGTTAATATTTAAAAGCATTGTGTAATTCCAAGACACCGATTCTAAGAGAGAGTGTGTGTGTGTGTAATCCCAAGATAATGATTTGAAGTTATTAATGTTTAGATGAGGATTCAAAAGTGTATGTGTGCCGATTTAGAATAAGGAGATAAATAAATATAGGATTTTATTAAAGTTGTAGATTAAAGGTGTGTTTTGATTTAATTAAGAAGTGTTTTTTGATTTAATACCCAAATGCATTCATCCCCACTTGATTTACTAGTTTTAGCCCTTAGGTAAATAGTCCCAATACCTTTCATCAGTTTATATCCCCCGAATTGACACATAGGAACAAACCGAGGAAAAGTCATACCAATTGGATTCATAAAACTATTCAACAAAATTATAAGAGACAAAAGTATACCCCATTTATAGTCCACAGTTTTTCCCTACATGAACTATTGCTAATAAAATGATACTATGACAACTCAAAACTAATAAAAACTAATGACTCAACTAAATTATCCTCCAGAGTACTACTGGTTAACCATTGTATGCATATTCATAAGTGTTCATTAACAATAAACAAGATATGAGATTCTAGTTAACTTAAATATAGTTCATGAAGTAATGATAAATGAGAATCAACTATTAAACATAAATGAATAACTGAAAATGAAGTGAGGAATAGTACCTTGAGTGGCCTACTTAAGTGGCTATTCTCACTTTAATTGAAAACAAATCTAACTAACTAATTCTACACATCCCACGAAATTAACTCCATTCATTACATATCATGAAAGATTACAAAATATCTTTTCACAAATTATATTCAATCATTCTAAATATTTCATGTCTTGAAACTAAAAAATAACTGATAACATAAAACTAAAAAATCAACTAACTTATCTACGGATTCAACTAGCAGCTATATACAAGCTTGAGGGAATCTTATTCAAAGCAACAATTTAACTGAAATCATTAACTCCACTCCCATATATTAGAGTGTAGAGTTAAGATTGATTTATTCAACCTATAATTGAAAAGGAAAAAGAATCCTAATAGGACTAAAACTCTGTCAAAACATAATTGCATGTAAACATACAAACATTTGTCAAAATCCTATAAGTAAAGGAGACCTCTTCTTCAACACTTATTAACTGATTATAATAACACACATTCAACCTTCATCAAGTTCCTTTAATCAACAATCATCACGTTCAACCTAATCTGTAACTCCCTTGTTTTGTTGTCCCAAACTCCTTTTGTTGTGGGTTCATCCTGCAACTACTACGTGCCATAGTTCCTCATTGGTTGCAAAAAGGTTAATTCTGCAAAGTATGTACACAAGACTAACTATCACAATCAAAACATAACATTCCATCAACATTTCATACATATCTTCATATAAACTATACAATACTAGTATATTATAACCATATTTCCATCATTATATTTTAGGTTCAAGTTTGCATAATAGATATGAAAGGATAGTATAATATAAGAGCATTGTTTGGAAAGTGTATCTAAAAATGTCCTAAAGTATGTATGAAAACAATAGAAAATAAGCTATTATCTGGACCTATCATCTCCCCCCAACTAGCCTTTTGCTTGTCCCCAAGAAAAACACTAGGGATACTGGTTGTACTGCAAAGTAATATGTCTTAGGTCCATAACTACATTCACCCCCTGAATCTGTTTCAAATAGAAACCTTGATATTCTTCCAGCTGCCTCATCCTAATAATTCTTGCTCTCTCACATTCTTCACCTTTCTCCCTAGTCTAATGTGGAACTACATAGAGGAGGATAGGTGGATGGAAGGTGAGCGGTACCTAGTAAACTCCCTTGTTGACACCAATTGCTATATACTTATGTACTCTTTAAAGCATAGTAGTGAAATTATACACAAAATGTGGCTCCTTCCTCTATAATTCAGGGGTTAAACTATTCCATCTATTCTGTACACACTTGTAGCAATGATGTTCGATACCCAAAGCTAACATCCACATTCTTTCATAATCAACCTTACTGAGTTTCATGATTTTCTTACCCACACCCTTGTGATCAATAAGTTTTAGCCATTCATCAATGACTGCATTTGGATTTTTAGCCTCTTTTCTTATGGGAAGTGTAATGGATTTCTCTTTCTCCTCATACTCTTCCATAATCTCACCCCTAAGTTGCTCATTTCTATAATAGGAGGCAAGTGCTCTGATCTGAAGATCTCCCACAAAAATTAGAGGGTTCCATTCTGTCTCATCAGGTATCACATAATTGTGTAAATAAAACTCACACAATTGATCCTGTTTTTCAAGTGTGGAGGCAACAAAAATTTCAAGAAACTCAAAAGTTTTACTCATACCAACAAAATGTTTACCAATTAATCTACTAAACTGGAAGCATAGAAACCTTTCCTATTAAAATAATGCATATATTCTAGGTGGAGGTCTACATCTGATAATTTGTGCAGCCTTATCTACTACTTCCTCCAACCGAATTGTTGATTTGTTCAATTCCATATCTCTCTTTTCTAGTTCCTTTACATATTCTTCCTTTTCTTTCTTCCATTTCTTCTTTTCATGTGCAAGCTCATTAGTCACTTTCCACAATTGATAGCCAAGTGGCAAGGTTGTGTGGTAATCAAGAGTTTTGATAGAAGGATGTTTCTCATTTGGCATTGCTAGTCCCCTGTTCCCTATCTTGGTGATGGCCAATTGTGCCAACAAATCTAGCTTAGTGTCATGGCCATACAACTTCAATTTCTCCTCCATCTCCTATATTTTTCTTCTCTTTCCTTGTCTGTTCGTTCATAATTTTTCACTAACTCTTCATGTCTAATTTTGTCTAAAGCCTCTTGGAGCTCTTTCCTTACATCCCTTTCTTCTATGTATACTTCCTCTATATCTACAAACTTCTCATTACCCTCTTCATAGACTTCATGAATGGGACTATCTAGAGTTTTTGTCCGTAATTTCTTAGTAGTAAATATATCTTATGATTTTGAATAAGAAGTTATTAGTATATATATTTTCCTTTTTGCTAGCATATTCACATTACCAAGGGCATCCCCCTTCACCTCAGAGTCTATTTCTATAATTAGGACATCTTCCTGTTGTTGTTCCTTGCTCTTTTCTTCTTCCTATAGTTCTTCTATATTTTCCCTTGTGGCACCTCGTCTCCTTAATCCACAAGAGCATTTGGGTGGTGAGTATTTCTTTCTCAATTTTCTTCTTTCCCTTTTGAACACTCTTCCTCTTTGAAACATCCTCTTTCTTCTTTTGAATATCCCTATTTTTCTTTGGAGTATCCTTCCTTTCTTTTGGTTTAGAGGGTATAGAGGAGGTAGATGCACAACCTCTCCAACTCTTAGATTTATGTGATCTTGAAGAAGAAGGTATTTCCTCAATTATAGGTGGCCTAGATTCTAGTTCTTTAGGTTCCTCATGCTCACCTTGGCTACAGGTAGGTGAAGCCACAGGTGAGGCATGAGGGTTTTCCTCTGCAGGTTCATTTTTGGGTTATGCATCCTAATTAGGTACTATGGGTGCATCCAACAAGTTGTTAATGTCTATGCATTCCTTAAAATCTTCCCACTTCACTTGTGCATATTGAATTCTTAAACTCCTCTTTATCATTAAGGTAATTAAATAGTGATGAGATAAAGAAGCATCGCTTTGTTTTCTTTGGTATTCTAAGGCCATCTATTTCAACAAATTGTACAAATTTTTTGGTACATTCACTAGCCTATTATGCCTAAGGTGACTGAGTAATTTGAAATGATTTGTATACAAAAGGTTCTGCCTACCATCATAGGTGTGTATCTGACAATGTAAGAAGCATAATTTTCCCATAACCAGGGGAGGGAAAGTCTCTTCATACCTTGTGATGAGGAGTCTATTTCCTCTCCTCGTATACATAAATTCTTTCCTAGCTGTAACTATGTCTGATTGTGCTAGAAATTCTACCCCTGTTCTTGGTAATCCAGTGACCTGTGCAATGGAAATCTTGGATGCGTCTATTGAAATTCCCTTTACCATAGCTTCATCATATTCAAGAGTAGATGCAAAAATTATTGTCATATCACCACTGAATTCTGTTAACTTCAAGAAGTAGTTGAGCCAACCAAGCTTGGTAAAAATGGGTAGAACCGTTGCATCTTCCAAAATTTGCTGATGAGCTGTTGGCTCCCTTCTTATGACATCACCTCCCATTCTGGCTTACTTCCTCTATTCAATGTATTCAATTCAGCTTTAGAAATTTAACTCAATCTTCTCTACCACCTTCAAAAAATCTTCACTTTCCTTTTGTTTCCTTGTATATCTTTACTGGTGTACCATATTGCAAATTTCCCTTCTTAGTACCAACTTAATTCAAGCTCATGAATAGGTTCTAAGTTCGACTCTAGACTCTGGTTTAGACTTAAGCTCAAGTTCCCAGGATGTAAAATTTAGCAATTGGAAATGACAGCAAAAATGAGATATAACTTAGAGGGTTTTGCATGTCGTTTCTATCCATTGATTTTAATTTAGGTTGTAGATTTTGAAAAGACTGACTAGGCTGTACCCTCCCCCCAACTTAATTGGTGAAGTGACCTCACTTCACATTTGAATTATAAGGTGGTTAAAATATAAAATGATGGAAATTAATGATATAAACAGTTCACATGCATGGAATAATATGAAAAATATAATGAAAGTTTAAAGAAGACTATATTAATCATGATAGCGTACCTGAAGTACCAACCAGTTGAGATAATTATGCACTGTGTGTGTAAATTGAAAAAGATTATATTTGTTTGTTGATTTTATTTGATGGAAATTAACTGCAAGGTAATGAATAGTGGGGTGGCGAGTGCAGATGATGGGACAAGTATTATAGATATGAGCTGGCGATTTGATAGCTCGAGTATTTAAAATGTGAGTGGGCAGAAAAAATTTATGCCGCGAGTACTTATTGTGAAATGATGGATATTACATGTGGGTATTGTGAAATGAATGCAGGTGAACTTATAGTGAATATGGCGCTAACTAATTTAAATTTTCTATTGGGCTGCTAGACAGTGCTATGGGTATCTGTAGTGTTAGGGCCCATTTTGAATGTTGAAAACATTAAGCTATAGGTCCCTACGACATCATGACCCTTTGTGAATGTTGAAAAATAGGCCCCTCTAAAGATATTTTAAACATTATTATAATGTGCAGTGTACTTTTGAGAGAAAATGATAAATTAATCCTGAGTGAGCTCAGGGATTGAGCTGTGTAGCTCAATCTTTGGGTCACCAAAAGTGCTTAGTAGATCATGTGTTGCTAAAGTATCACTCTGTGTGTCAGATTCTATATTTGGTTCACTGCGAGCACCATATTGTTGAAAATGGGAAAACACATAATCATCCTTCTGTAATGGCTTCTTATATAACTTCAATCTATGGTCGTTTACAAGAAGTGAAAATTTGACTGCATCAATGGTGTGTAACTGGACTGCCCCATTAGGATAAACTTGACTAATTTCATAGGGGCCCAACGATCTAGACTGAAATTTTCCTTTGAAGTCTTAATATTGTGAATCATATACTAGTGCCCAGTGTAGACACTCAAAATTTGTCCTCATAATCATTCTATTTTTCATCTATTAATAAAATGGATATTATTATCTATTTAATTAATTCACTTAATATCTTCCTCTATTTTCATAAATCCACTTAAATAATTAAACTATTATAAGCATTTATCCATTCACACAATCATTTATCCATAAATCATTTCATATCATTATTATTAAATTATCCATGCATTAAAACCATTAAATCATTCATCTAAATTCACAAATCATTAAATCATTTAATCTTTATCCAATTGCATATTCCATTAAATCCTTTAAATATATAAATCCATTTATATCACTCATCTAGTTTGAAAATCCACTTTAAATATAATTCCAAACCCTCATTATATCATACATCTACCCATTTATCTCTCTTATTTCAAATCAATTGCATTTGATTAAAGAATATGGGATAAATATGCATTTCTCAATTGCACTCTTTAATCCCACATCTCTCTCGCAACATGAATCCACCCCATGAGGACATCTATAAAAATCCTTCTCTTCTCACCAAAAAGCATACATTGAATTTCGATCAGGCAATCTTCTCTTCCATTCATCAGAGCTTCTTGTTGCATTTGTGCTTGTGAAAATCTGAGATCACCAAATACATAAATCAAGATCATGGTCAATAGGAGAACAATGGAGTTGGATTTCTTTTGAATGCATAAGTTTGGTTTCACATAGTTTAGTTTTATGTTTTTTCATGTTCTTTCATTTAAGAAAGGCTTTATTGATGTTATGTTGGAAATCTTGATTTTGATTTTATAGTTTTAAATCAGCTTTTCAGTTTTTAGCGTGAACAAAAATGGTGAACCTGACGTGAATAATTGTTAGTAGAAACACTTTTAATAGCTGATTTTCATGCGAGATTTCTAGATCATCAATTAGGTATTTCTATAGTTTGTGTTAATTTATCTTTTTATCAAACAGTATGCAGGATAAATGATGATTTAGTTATTTTCAAACTATAAATAGATTGTCAATAGATAAAATGAGATAAATGGTTTTTCATGCAGAATTTCCTCTTATTTCTGTTGATGTTTCTTTGAGGCCTCTTTTAAAAAAGATTCATCTATTTTATCTATGCTTCCACATTTTGCATGCATGTCTATCAAGACACCCACAAAACGTTTTGTGCTTTTGATGGACGCCTTTAACTCGTTCCAAAGCTCTTATTTCAACACATAAAAATATTCTCATGTTCCAATGCAGGAAAGCTTTTATTTCTTATTCTTATTCCAACATATGAAAGCTCTCATTTCTTATTCCAACACATGAAAGCTCTTATTTCTTATTCCAGTGCATTAAAATATTTGTGACCATAGATATAAAAATAGTGTCTTTTTTGGTCCAGTTCTTTTCATTGGGCGTGCTTTGTGTATGCTTCCATATTAACTTGCATGTCAGCTAGGATAGTTGCAAATAAAATGTTGGACACAAATTCTCATGGCTTAATGATAGTAACATGTATGCAGAGAGAGAATATGTAATGAATAGACAAAAACGTAAACCAAAATCGAATTTGCTTTCATTTTCTTTCATATAATGCTCACTGACACTGTTGGCCCCATCCATCTTTAGCTATGGTCGCCCCTTTGGTCCTCCAAAATAGCGCTTATAGAATCTACATTTTGTGATATAAGTGCTTCTTTATTTTGAAATTGCTCGATTTTATATTTTGCATGCTGCTTAATATTCTGTATCCAATTCTGAATGTTATTAAAGGAGGAATGCTCGCATCCATTGTTGGTTTGGAATCTGGCTTTTACACTGCCAACTGCATTTGAAATTTCGCTTAAAAGTTTCTAAAGACGATTTGACAAATGCATAGTTCGTTTCCACGATCCGACAATCACATCAATCCATTCCATTTTTAACGTATCTTGTAAATTACGCCTGCCATCACTTCATTTTATTCTAAGCATAGCCCACAATCAGAATATTCTGGATTTTGAACATGTCATATCAAAAAATCATGACATTTTATCCTGTAATCACGACATCTTCAAAGCCTGTCATTTTGAACCAGAGTGAAACATGCAAATCACCAGTTCTATGTCGCCCAATTGCAAGGATTGATTGCTCATCTATCGTCCCCTCTAAATCTGTGAATGCCACATTTCTAAACTGATATATTATGTTGAAATAAGTCGACACTAGAATAAGTCCTTTTGTCTGTACCATGGAAAGCAAACATCAAGCTTTCTTTTAAATGCAATGGAAAAAACCTAAATTCAGCCAAAATATTCCCTTAAAGTCTTTTATAGATATTGTAGGCTTTGCTTGTTAGATTAATATTAATATAAGTTATTTTTTGATTTAGATTTAAATTTAGTTTAAGTTTAGATTTTGGATTTAAAAATTTAGATTTAGATTTATTAGATTTAATTTAATTTTAGTTTAGAATTAGCTTTTAACTTCTAAATTAGATTTAGCTTTTAATTTTTAGTTTAGATTTAACTTTTAATTTAATTGTTAATTTCTAAATTAGATTTAGCTTTTAACTTTTAATTTAGATTTAGCTTTTAATTTAGATTTACCTTCTAAATTAGATTTAGCTTTTAACTTTTAATTTAGATTTAGCTTTTAGCTTTACCTTTAATTTAGATTTAATTTTTAAATTTAGATTTATTTTAGAATGTAGATTTAATTCAATTCAAATTAAAATTTAGATTTAATTTAGAATTATTTACATTTAATTTAATTTAGGATTAATTTAGTTTAGAATTAATTCTAATTTAGGTTTAATCTAATTTAGTTTAGATTTAAATTTTTAACTTAGATTAATCAGATTCTATAAAATTTTTGGGGCTAATTTTTGTTACTTTGGCTTTTAAGTAGGTTCGCATTTCAGAGACTTGAAAAATAAAAAGTAAAAATTTGAATATACTTTTATTGAAGACTTGGAGGCTTGAAACTACTAATGACATTTGGTGTAGGACGTTTCTTGAAGACTTGATTTTTTAAAACCGATTTTTAATATAGAAAACACTTTGATTAGTGCTTAAAAAGAACTTTGTTTTCAATGTTTGGTGCGCTTGCACATTATGTGTTACCCGAGCTAGTGTGTATGTATCCTCTCCCCTTGCGCACTTGTGCAATCCTAGGTGACAAGAAATACACATTAGTCTCCCTTTTTATTTTTAGTAGGAGGCTTGCCTAGGGATTTCACCACCTTAGGGTTTGACCTCAAGCATGTTCCCTGGTGGGCTATATCAAAGGGGGGAGAATGAAAGTTGTACCCCAACGAGTGGCTAGCGTCATTCAAAGCCAAGCTGCGAAACCCTCAATCCGCCAAGACTTGTTGGTGAGGAGAGTGGGAGTGGGCCTCCCAGTTCTCAGGCTATTACAAATGAGCTCTCTATTCACGACAGTTCCCCACTAGACACCTCTTGTTTTTAGCAAAAAAAACCCTTCTATTTGTTGGCGCATGAGGTTGGACCTCTGAAGTCGTGCCACGTTCTCGCAGTTCAAAGTTGAGATAGCAAATTCCTTGAGATCTTTGGGTTTTTGGGAATTCAAAGTTTGGTGCGCTCGAGAAGTGTGTCATGTATGGGGGAGCTAGTGCCACCAAAATTTTAAGCTATCCGCTTTGAATAGGTGCGGTTGGAGAAATCCAAGTGGGAATCCAACAAATATTGTCTTTGTCAACCTAGGATTTGTGCTTGAATGATATTTTATTGCAACAATCAAACAACATTCACAATAAAAAACAAACAAACATTTTTAGTCACGATCAAAACCACACTTGTCTTGTGAATCTCAAAATTTGTCCAAAGATCAAACTAAAAAACATTCTGTCTATTGTGTCTTGCGTGTGTGTTAAAAAAAATCTCAAACAAACATCACACCTAGGAATCTGCAACATCTCAACCTTTCTAGCCCCAAAAAGTCAGACAACAAAAACATCCAAAATGAACCTATCACTTAAATCTGTTGGGCCTTGAAAATTTACATGGAATTAGATTAACATGGGGAAAATCTGGCACACTAGTTGGTTTTCCATGACAATCTTCTAGTTGATAAATGTTGGCCTCCAAAGTTGGTCTCTTTGGTAGATTTTGTAATATGCAGGCAATAATCTTTTTCAAAACCCTTCAATTTGGCAATTCAAAACTTTATCAAGTCTAATTGTAGGAAGCTGAAATTAGGTGTACACACTTATGTTAGAGTTATCATACATTAGCTAATAATTAATTAATCTTTAATTGATTATTAGCCTAATTTATTCTCACACACTTTAGCTAAACTTAGGAATGCTTTATTAGTTGAGTTAATATTAGATCATTATGTCACATCTCATGTGATATTGACACTTGTCATGATCTGATCCCTTTCTCATTTAGGGCTTTGCTCTTATAAGCATTCAACCCTCTTTGTAAATTAATTCACGGAGAATATCTGAGCTTTCATATCTTCTTGAAAGCTTCTTTTGTAACTTTTCCTTGTTGATGAATATAGCAATTCTTGTTTGCATATCTCTTGCATGGAAGGTGTCTTTGTTTGTTGTTTGATCCAGTGGCTCATAGTTTTGTGCTTGTTTCACAATTCTAACAACTTAGATATGGCAGATAAACATGTTTAGAAAGTTATTTAGCATGAAACTGAATGGGATTTCAGTTATGATTTTTTAAAGTGGATTCTTGAGGCAGATTTTACAACTATATTTTTGAATGCTGAAATCAAAATTTTCATCCTGGGAACCTAAAATTTTGCAAAAAATGGTATGAAATTTTAGGTCCTAATAGTGACTCCGTCTGGGGATGTATGCCTCTTGTGGGTATAACAAGAATCCATATCTCTAGTACGAGCAGATCAAGTGTCTCATCCATTGGGTAATGGAGTCAAAACTCTCTTTTTCCCTGAATTGGCATGATCTAAAAACCACACCACAGTTGATGGTACAAGGCCACCATAAAAAGAAAAGCCTCTTCTTTCCTCTATCATACACTTGGTTCTCATCACACTGTACTGAAGAAAATCTGAAAATATCATTAACATCTGCTTGAGAAAAGGTATTGATATCTTTCATCAACCTACTATACTCAATACTGCCAATGTATTCTCCATTATTATGCATCTAGAAATCAGGTGTGTTGGTTGTTTTTACTGTAACCAAGTTGGTCTTCTAATCTACCTATGGAATTGCCAATTCCAATCAAGGGTAGCTCAAAGGACTTGGACCAACTGACGAGGATTTTAAAGACCTCCTACACTTTGGGCTCTGCAAGACCCGAGAGGGTGATCCCTTAATGCGTTTACAACCTTTGCACCATTATCATAAACAACATTAACAACAACATATAATCTCATTTAATAGCTCAACATAATAGGATAATACTGAATAAAATTGGTTGTTCATCAGTAATATCAACTATTTGGAGCATGAGATAACTACAACACATAGGGATTTAAAATGATTTTGAATTTATAAAACATTTCTGAGATGCACTAAGTTGCAACATAAATCAGTGCCTAATTCTGGGCCATGGAGTCAAACACATAAAAAGAATTCATCAGCAAATGACATTCAACCAGTGGATTTAAATTGTTAATGCCTTGCATCAATTGTTAGTGCCTTACACCAACAATCCCACTCCTATTATCAATCAAATTCTCCTTACCAAATCCAACTTGCACACTTGAAATCATTGTTATCTGCTCAAAGTATTTAACCATTTCCTTGAAATAGACCCATAAACAAATAAAACAATCTCATGAAATTTGAGATGACAAACTCAAAGATACCTTGTATTATTGAATTCATATGATTAAACTTGTACAAGTATGGAGACAATTTGAAGATATTCATGAATGTGCACACACTTTCATGATTTATTTGCATAAACTGGATGTATTTGCTCATGAAATCAAAAATTACAGCTTACAGACTTAAGAAATGACTCAGACTTGACATTTTCTATCTACCCATCCCCATACAAAACCTCAGAACCTTGAACTCAACCTCAGAACCTTGAATCATGAGAAGAGAAGATTCTAGAAGAAGCCCTAAAGCTGATCCGAAGATTCCATCTGGAAAGCTCTTCACCGTTGATCAACAAAATGAAAAGCATCTCTCCTCTCTCTGCAATAGACTTTGCCTCCAAATCTGACTTCATTCACCTGTGCAACAAAAAAAATAATCCACAGTGAAAAATATCCACCATTTACCAGCAGTTGAAAATATCTTTGTACCCATGAAAAACTTCTTATTTTTGCCTTTTAACCTTTATTTGTTGTGGCTGCACCTTACTTTTATTCCACTTTCTAGCAAATAAAATCTTCAAGGTAGTGAATATTTTATTCACTCTATAAACCATCCCACCGTGCACTTTAATATTTTTCCTTTTAAATGAAATGAAGGCCCTCTGAAATTTTATCACTGGGTAAACATAATTATCCATGCCTCTGTTTACTTCACTTTACCATTTAAAATTGTGCATTTTAAATGTTCTATGGGACACATTTAATTCATCTTTACTTTTAAAATATTCCCAACACCCGTGCTTTCAATCACATTTCATTTCATATTTAAAAGCCCACTTTATGATATTAAAAACATTCCTTTTAAAATGCCTCGGGAAAAAACTTTATTCGCTCACCATATTTTCCATCTAAGCCAATGGCACTCAAATAGTGAAATTGAAGCCCCTTAAAATATTTCACCATCAGGTTATTAAAAACAACCCACAGGCCCACTTTACTCCTTTTCCCCCACAATAATTTTACACTTTTCATTTAAAAACCATCGAGCCTTTATAAATTTTTAAAAAAAATCCTTTACCCATGCATTTAATTCTTGTTGTCAGGACCGACCATTCACATGCCCGCTTACCCTTTTTGATTTTTTCAACATCAACAAAGTTTTAATACTTAATATTTTCATCAGGCAACAAACCTCATTACCCACTCAACAAGACTTTGTCCAGGCCTGCCAGCCACGTGGCGTGTTCTCGCTATCTCACAAGAATTAATGAGTGTGCATCTTTTAATCGCGATCTGGCGGGGAACAATGGGTATTATGCTGCGTTTTCATCTTCATTTTCTTGCTGTTGATCTCATTTCTCTCATGTTTGTGCCCTAATCTCCATCTTGTTTGCTCGAGCTCTGTCTTAACACAACCATGGCATTCTGGTTCTCAGGCTGCACCCATCACATTCACTTGTAGCCATTCTTCATTGTATCCATGATAGCAAAATCTACAAAAATGTCTCTTTAACCGCACAAAGAAATGCCCTATTCCATTTCATCTGTTTGAAAATATTTAAAGTCTTTCAAACATTCTAAAGTATTTTCAACAAATACCTTTTCTACTCATTCTATCGCCCTCTTCATGAGCACGCGAGCTGCATTTTCCTCACATGCCAATTGCATTTGGTTGAAATTTCTTGAGGATTTTTTCCACAAATCCCTTCTAGCATATGCATTGAGAGTGCTCAGATCTCCTTCCTTTGGCACATGAGCCACTTTTTATTCCTCCTTGTGCATAATGAAAGAAGCCGTTCTACTCCATGGGCCATGGGCTTCTCATTATACAATCTACATTTGTTTTTTTATTGATGCCTTCGATGGGTATCCACACCCTCAAGTGCGTTTCTGAGGCCTTTTCAACAAATCCATTGAATGCACACCCATGCCTATGGCGTCCCATTCTCTGCGTGCTTTCTTCATGGCTTGATGGGCTACGTGCTTTTCATTATGCCTTGCCTCTACTAAAATTTTTAAGAGTATATTCAACAAATGCATTTCAAGCATATGCAACTATCACTATGGCACTAGAAACAGGGGTCTTCTCATCACAAGTTTTTAAAGTTTTGTTTTAAAAAATTAATTTCACACCTATCCCACAACAATGTTAGCACCTCCTTTGTTTGTGCTTAATGTTTAGTTTGTGAAGACTTTCAACAATCATTGTCTGCATATCAACAATCATCTACTGCGTGGCCTTGTGAAATTCCTGTGGTCTTCTATTGGTTGGTTTCTATAGCCTTGTCTATGCTTCAAGATGTTGCGCACCCACCACATTTCATTAGCTTGAAAAATATTTGAAGACTTCTTAATAAATGCATTTTATATCTATTGATGCGTGCTCTGCCATTAATGTTCTATTCCTCATGCCAATCGCTTGCCATTTTGTTTTTCATCTAGGTAATCTTTGCTTGCATTTATTTGAGAGTTCCTTGAGGCATTCTCAACATATACTCTTTGTATTATATGGTGCAAATGGGGCGTTCCATGATATTTTTTAAAATGCACCAACCTCTTTGTCTCATGCCTGTACCATGATTTGAAGTTTTTCTTTTACTTTGGATGGCTGTTCATGCCTCTTTTGAATTCTTCAGATCATTATATTTGTGCATTTGAATCACTGAGAATATCAGATGTTTACAAAATACCATGCTTGTTCACACCATTTTCCATGTGCATTCGGGTCTTTCACAACAAAGTTAAGCCTTGAAACTTAATTCTTTGCAATGATGCACATATTGGTGAACACCTTCACGTTTTGTTATCCATTGTTCAATATCTTTACCCTCTTGATGATATGATTTTCATACTCCACATTTGAAAGATGGATCTCACATTGCAGTTCAAATTTTGTAAGCAATTAAAATTGTAAACAACTCCTCATGCTGACTAACCAAGAGCAATTCACTTGATGTGGACCAAAACAAGTTCATGACAATGCAAAGCATGTCGGGCCTCATGTGGCCCGACTAATTTTTTTTCATTTTTAGACAAATTTTCTCCTCAACTTGATCTGAGATGAATTTTGAATGCTTAAGAAATGAAAACATGAACTGGGTCGTGATCAAAATTTGTTTTTTGGCACTTTTGGAAATGGGTGAAGTTGGCCAAGTAAGCTCTAGAATCGGCTATGAAAACTAGGAAAATGACCTCGTGAAACTATAAAAACTTGTAGGCTTGTAGACATCAGACCTGAGAATGTAATGCAAAAGACGGATCAGAGAAATAAATCATGAGGCAAAATTTATTCACTGTCAAAGTTGCTTACTCAAACTTTATGCAATAAATAGCTGTTCTGAACCAATTAAAACACAAGAGATCACCTCATTGCTAAAATATCAAATCAACTCCTGGTGAGCTGCCATTGGATACAATAGTTAATTTTGGTGAACTAAACACGTGTGCAAAAGGAATTAACTTGAATCATCTTCATGCACAATATGTTGACGGTCAAAGGTGACCTCTCATAAATGTTGTCAGGAATGTAGATGCAAACTAAAGAAATTGCATTTGGTTTTGATCTACTAAAAATAGTAAATCAACTTGTGAGGCCCTGAAAACTAACATGTGAGCTCATCCTGGTATGGAGAATACAAAACAATAATCATTTTAGCATGATGATCATTTGGTTGCAAAATGCAGGCTCAAATGGGAAGCTACTTTGCAAAACTGAACATTTGCAAACAACAAAAAAGTGTCAAAACCCTCCAGCTTCGATTTTTGAAACCATGATAAAACTCATCGTGGGAAGTTGAAAATTTACATGCACATTCACATATGACACATGAGTGTGTCTGCAAAGGGATTTTTCTTAGAAATCAATGGCTTCAAATTATGACCCTCCAAAGTAGATCATTTAGGCAAGTTCATCAGGTGCACTTTTGAAAGTGTAGAGGCAACAAGGTGTAATCTAATTTTTTTTATCATTATGTGACAAGATAGACCTAGTCTATATGTGATACTTTATTTCATCACACTTCCTATCATTCACCAAATGATGGATCTCCACTTGAACTAGAAAACAAAGCAACTCATATTATATTTGACAATTATTAATTTTAATGTTGGCACTACCAAATGATACAATATCAGATCCAACAACATCAATACCATTTTCAACATCACACATAGTTTTCTCCCATATTTGTGATCTTGAAACTCTATCACCAAAATCATTAATTCATAGATTTAACATGTTTGAACCATCAATACCATAAGATTTAATATGTGTTTTCGGAGCATTGCTGCAATGAAATTCATGACCACTAGATGTCTTTATTTTATCCAAACATAATGATCCCAAATATACCTTTTCACACCAATCATGCGGTTCATTATTATTATCACATAGAGTATCTTCTCTTTCAAAGAAAATGTATGTTAGGGATGAGGTTTCAACATCATTTTTGTGTGTATATCTTTGATATTCAATGGTCAATAAATTTGAAATTTCCTCACTACTGAGTGAACAAACTTCCTCTTCCATATCTTCCACTGCTTCTTCCTCTTGATCTCCATAGGAGTTGCAAGAATCCCTTTGTTGTAAATGAAAATCCATAAGACTGTCATTTTTATCATTAAGATCTAGATATTCAATGAATTCATCACAACATACACTACTCTCATAGTCATAGTCTGATATGGAAGGGAGGCACCCTATATTTTCATCCTCATCATTCAGACTTGTTGACAACTATGTCACTCATAGCAACAATGTACATAAATTTCTCACAAGAAAACCACGAAGAGCCTATCCTTCTTGAAAGACATAACCAAAGGCAACCTAGGGGTGTCCGTTTAATAGGAAGAGGTTGACTCATTTCAATCCCATGTCTCCAATAATCAGGTCTTGACCGTACTAGGTTTGGTTCAGGTTATGATGTGATATTGCTATTAATCTCAAAGGGCATGTGGGTATCTTCTATTTCACTAAGAATATCTCTGGTTTTATTAAGAATTATAAGCATCAGGTATAAGATTTCTAGCTCAATCATAAAATAACATCATGAAATCAAAAGATTTAAAATAATCTTTCATGAACATCAATAATTTTTCTATCTCTTAAGTAGATTTAGCTTTAAGAATTCAACAATTTCATAGAAAATGAAAGATTTTCAATAAATTTCCATCTATTTGTCTATTTTTTTGAACATTTTCAAGAATTTAAACATCTATTCTAAAATAAAGCATGAAAATACTGAAAATTAAAATTTCCCCCAGTTATTCTCCACACATACCCTAAAGAGTTAATCAAATAAAAGGAAACCACTTTATACTTCACGAGATTGCTTCACAGATACATATAAAATGATATGAGCTTTTAAAGAGAGGGGTTTTAGTTTGGACACTGAGTAGGTTCTGCATGCACCCTTAAATGGTGCAACACACAATCTTGTTTGGCTAAACTAATAAAACCAACTACAAAGATTCATGAGATAGGTAGCTATCAAATTAGTTTTGATATTAATTAAATTCTACGTGCATACAAGTTTTTAGTCTGGAATGATTCAGAAAACAGGAAAAAAGAACAAAACTTAAAGAAGTTTTGGCTCTTTCGACATCCACAAATTTTGAACTTAACTTAAAAGAAAGGTATCCTCTAGCCTTTTATAGAAATAAGACGTGGATAGGATATGACAAATACATGAGGAAATCCAAGGGATGAATCACATCAAGGAACATGGAATGTGGTGACTGGTAAGAGAATTGCAAGCAAAGTCAATGAAGGTCAACCTCAATTTGCATGTTGGAGCACTTCTGGTTTTTCATCTTTTTATTATTAGGCTTCCTTTTTGGAACCAAAAAAATTCGCTCAAATAGAATGCAAGAACTTCCCATACATTCAGAATGATCAGGTGGAATTTCCATTCCTGCACTTAGGCTCATTCTTGGTTTGAACTTTCTAGGAATAAGTAATCCCCAGAATGCATACACTTCTATGTTGCATGCTTAAACTATAGAGTTCTGATTTCCTGGTATTCATTGTATCTTTGTAACGAACTCTATCCCAACATGAGCTTCTGAAGCATATCGTTGAACCTTGTAACACCATCGAATCTATCTACAACTTTGATTTTCTTGACCATCCATACCCGAACTTTGCATCGCAATCTGTATCTCCTGCAATCACAAATTCCACTCATTAAATCCTTTTTAAAAACAAATATTTTAAAACAAAATCTCATGTAAATAAAACCGTCATTAAATTTAGTATCATTTAAATTTCTCATAAATAACACACTTTCCAACACATCACAAATCCTTGCATGGTTATCTCTTATATATCGGGTTATTGGACTATTGGACTCATTGGATAACCTTAAGATTTTAAAACTTAATTTTACATCGTTACCCGATACTCGATGTTGTGTAATTTTCGTACACACGCTCCACCGGAGGTGGGGGCCCTCTTTTTTCTTTTGCATCTCTGCCTCTTGGCTTGGTCCAAATTTTGGCTTTGCTCTTCTTGGGAGGTTATTTTGGGATTAATTCTAGACTTGGTTTGATGAGGACAATATTTTGAGGCTCTAGTGTAAATTCGTCTATCTTGGAACTTGAAAATGGGGATTTTGAAGTGAATTTTCAATGTTATATGTTAATTTTTTTTGCACCCATGGATAGAGGATGAAAAATTAGGCAGGGTTGCTTTTAGAACTTTTTGAAAATTCCTTCTAGAAAAAGAGTTATGGAGTTTAGGGGATTTTGACCCTACCTAGAAATGGGGAATTTTCGTCCCTGATGGAAATCCCCTAAATTTTGATTTCCGTGAAGAGGTCAAAATCCTAAAATTTTCAAAAAATGGAATTTTTTTTTCGAAAAATGATTTTTTTTTCCCAAAATGGAAAATTTCCAAAATGTAAATTTTTTCTTGAAATTTTAAAATGTTCCTAAAAATGACATTCTTGAGATGGAGAAAAAATTTTGAAAATAAAAATTTCCAAAAATAGAATTTTATTCAAGTTTAATTTGAATTGGATTTTTAACATGTGAGCTACTAATGATGATATCTATTTTTCAGGATTAAATAAATATTAAAAGGGGGACTTGCATATGGATTCGTGCCAAAAGGGAAATCTAGAAGAGTTCAATTTAAATATTAAAAGTGGGGCCTACATAAGAATTCATGCCCAAATTGTCTACAGCTGGAAGGAGTTTCTGGAAGACATGTGAAGCTGATTTCATCATCCAATCAACATTTTCATTAATGACAAGCTGGCATAATATTGTTCTCTCATTGTTCCATGATGTAATTGCTTTTATGCAATTGGATGATGATGTACCATAAGCTCCCAAATTAAATGTAACAACTTGATGCTTCTAGAAGTGCAATTACAACCATTGGATGAATTAAATCTTGGCCATTGATTCAAAATGTAATTTTCTATAAAAGGCCAGTGCCTTCTCATTTGTAAGAGGTTATACTAGGTTAGAATAGATTTTTAGAGGCTGTAAAAGCTAAAATTGGCTAAGTTAGAAGTTAGATTATGCAAGATAGTAGTTGTAGGAGAGGAGAGAGACTGGAAATTGTTATGTAATGATGGAGAAGTTAATGCAATTGGATTGTTGATTTGGTAAGCTTTGTGTTACACTTTGAAAGTTTATGGTTTCCTGTTCTCAATTCTCAGATGTTAGATGTTAGATTTTAGTTCTTTTGCAATGATGGTGAAATTTTAATGATGTTGATCGTTCTCTGGTCCATACTTTTAACAATTTGTTGATTGTAATTTTCTATGTAAAGTTAGTTTGGGCCTTGTTTTGTGCTAAGTTCAATTGTGGATGCTTGTTTACATTGCACCAGTTATTGGGTATGTGGATGAACATTATAGTCTAAAAATCTTCAATTTCCTTAGAAGATTGCACCATTTCTATGGAGTTGTGGGCTTGTCCTTAATCAAATAGAGATTGGTTTTATTGGGGATCTGTCTATTTGCAACATTCATCCTTGTTGTGATTGATCTTAGAAGTTAGTTAGAATAGAATCTCTCTCAACCCTTTTCTTTTTCTATTTATTTTGGATATGGGTTAGTTTTAGGATTGAAAGCATCGCCATATTGTTACATTTGATGAAAGTACACTTCCAACATTGTTCATTTGTAAGACCCCTTGTGATTACTAATATTTTCACATTTATCACTGAGTTGTTTTTGCATTGTCAAGACCTGACATTAGAGACCTTGGAGTTATCTCTTGAGGCTTGCTGATAGAGATTTACCTTTCAAGAGAGATAGGATTTCCATATTCTGTCTAAGTTGTTGCTGTGCAGAAAACACCATCAACACTCGGTACCCGGTATTCAACTTTACCAATGAATTTTCCTCAGACATTGGTTTTACCAGAATTTCGATCTTATCGGGCCTCGACTATTGGACCTAAACACTTTGCTCAACATTTGCATTACCTTTTTTCTTTTCAATATTCTCAGTTCCCAATATCTAGTACCCAGAACACTACATTACGAAGTATTCTTTTACTAAAGATTTCTCTTTGCTCTTCATTTCTAGTGATCTCTTCAACTAGCCAACATCTACCATAAGTGTTAGTTTTCACTTGGGTCCCCAAGTCTTATAGTCTTGTGGCATGTTGTGAGACCACACAACAAATTACAACCAGTAAAACCAAATTTAAACCAAAACTTGAGATTAAATCACCAATTGTAAATTATAATTTAAGCATATTTTAAAACAATAACTCTTTACCTTTAGCTAGATTCTAACATAAAAACAGTAAAATTCCTCTTAAAACATTTGTGTGCGCTTTGATTAATTCTAGTTTCTGGAACTCAGTGAAAAAAATCAGCCCATTGACATTGAACTACATAATATGGTAATCCTCCAAAGCCAAGCATAGATAGAGCTTTGCTGCCAGTCAAGTGTCCATAACCTTGACAAGGTTATCTCTGTAATTCTCCCAAACATAGCTCTACTACCAGCTAGGTGTCTATAGCCCCAATAGAGATATTTGGATAGCCTAAAGAGTTGATTTCCTTTTTTTTTAATATATAGTTTTTGATATTTCATTGATAGCTCATTTTCAACTTGTAGGAAATGAAGCTCACTATTAGGTTGAAAATTACAGTGGTAGCGAAAGTTGTTACCTTTTTATTTTTTATTCAATGCGAATTGTGTGTGTGAAAATTAGATCAATTATAAAGAACTTCAAACACATATCAATAAGACATTAAATCAAGAAAACTGAAAAGAAAAATAGAATAAGTAAACTGTTACTACAACTTCCCCGAAATCGTCTTATCTCTCTCTAACTCCAGCATTTTGTTGTTTCCAATGGCTCTCAGATCAGCAGATCAAACTCAACAAAATGAACAGCTGAAGAACGAGATTTGAAAATGCACACTATGCTAAATGCAAGGCTATGCTAAGATGATAATATTGCTGTGATGCTAAAAATGATGTGAATGCATAAGCGTATATGTTCGTCGTGTATATGCGTGTATTCGTGTGTAACCAATGCATGGATTTGTACCAGTATTTATAGTCTTAAAAATGATTCGATTGGCTGACATGTTTTAACGGCCTGGATTAAGCTTGTTCGAATGGATAGTGGAAGATTTTCATAAGTGGAGAGGGAGATAGAAGGTTTCCCTTTTCCTTCAATTTTTGTCATTGAGATCCGAAGGGAATTTTCCATTTCGAAGAATGAGTTTATAATGAGTTATAATTAAATAAAATAAATTTATTTAATTTGTAAGTGAAGATGGATATAGAAACTCGTATAATTAAATAAATTATATTTAATTATGTTTTAGAAGTGAATTTAGAGTGAGAGAAAAATATTAAATTAAATATTTAATATTTAATTTGATTATGGGATGAAGAGAATATTCCATTATTTGAATATTTAAATATTCAAACTTTAGAATGATATGATAATTAAAATAAATAATTGTATTTATTTAATTTAATTAAGAGGAATGTGGGAAATGTCAATAATTAAATAAAATTATTTATTTAATTAAGGTAGAAGAATTAGAAAATGAACAATATAAATAAATAATTAAATTTATTTATATGTAGATGACTTTAGGAGAATTAATTAAATAATTCATATTTAATTAATTAACAAGCTTAATCATGACCATTTTTAGACATGCATTTTGCCCTCTTTGAAGTGATGTGTGAAATGCATTGCTTCAAAGAAAATAAATTTTTGCCCAATATGCTTTTGATGCTGATGTTGATGATGCCCCCTCGGGAGGTAAATCACGGATGAGGATATGGATTGTGAAATTTTTTCTAAACAATCAAGATTAGATAATGATATTATGCGGAGGAGAGAGTGATTTAGCTCCTGACAAATGATGGAAAGAATGTCCCATTATGAAAATAAAGTCAAAAGGCAGCAAACTTACTTTTGTTTGACCTTTAAAAGGTAAAAAAAGTTGAAAAAGACAAGTCAGTTGCACTTTTTGACTTTGTGAATACTATAGCTTTGAGAGTGACCTTGTGACATGGAAATTCCTTATCATCGCCACCAATTCGAGAAATCTCGCCGATACCAGAGGCTAGCAGCATACAGACCACCGATGAGTCGATCTAACCACCTGTGTTGAAAATTTTTACGTTTGAAATCAAATTGCATTATTTTTTCGCGGATTTTAGATATGCCAATGTCGTTTTAGCGCTTTTAGGAGAGTTTTAGCACTTTCGATGATTTTTTTGGCGCTTAGGGTAAAAACAATAGCGCATCCAGGCTAGATTTGAAATAGTTAGGGTAAAACCAGTGTAGCGCATTCGATAAAAACAATAGCTCATATAGTATGTCATTCGGAAATTTAGGAGTATAGCACATATAGGAGAAACAGTAGCGCATATAGGAAATAGCGCATCGAGCAAAAATAGTGGTGCATGTATGGAAGGATGCAAAAAGCTAGGTTTAAGCGCTTCGAACAAAAATAGTGGCACATATAGGGAAATTGCGCATCTAGTAACTAAAGTAGCGCTTAGGTTGATAGTTTTAGCGCATATAGGGAAATTGCGCATAGGGGAATTGTTTGAGCGCATCTCGTGAAAAGAACGACGCATATGGGTTTTAGCGCATAGAGACCACAGAGTGGTGCTTCTGGTAAAAATAGGCAGAAAGTATGATTTGATGATAGGAAAGTGAAAATGATGATGAATATTGCTTCCTTAGTCAATAGATAGGTAAATTGTCATGTCATCATGCTGATATGGATAGAAATGATAGAATAATCTGATGATTGATTGATAACTTTGCTTCCTAGAGTAGAAAACAAAGAGTAATTGTCTGATATCTTTGTTTCAAAAACAAAGAGTAGATTGAACTGATAACTTTGCTTCCCAGAGTAGAAAACAAAGAGTAATTTTCAGATAAATGATTGATATGACTGCTAATAAATTTGCTTTATGTGATAGAAAACAAATAGTAATTGGTGGTAGAGTAGAGTGATATGATATCCAAATAAATAGATTGTGTATTGGTTTGCATGATGGGATTGATTGTGTGATATGGATTGTTGATAGGATATGATGCACTAATATGAGTCATTGATATGGTTCTGATATAGTTCATTGATATAGTTCACTTGATATAGGTCACTGATAGATATGAGTCTAATTGATTTTGATTGATTGAGATTAAATGATTGGTATGATTTTGATTAATTATCCTTGTGATGGCCAAAAATAAAAATAGGAGGTTTTCAAAAACCTCTAGATTAGAGAGCGGCACTCGGCGGGATGGGATAGGATACTCGAGTTGACACCTATTGATATAGCTTTGATATATACATGTGGTTTGAGATCTTTGTTGGCTATGCCTCCGATTCAGGTCAATAGAGGACTATTGACAACACTGGCAGAGTGATGGCATTCGGAGCACAACACCTTTCATATGCCGACTGGGGAGGTGACTGTGACTCCGGAGGATGTATACAAGATTTTGGGTATCCCAGTGGTTGGCGCCCTTGTGTTCTATGATCACAAGGAGCTCGGGGGTAAAAATGCTTTGAGGAGGGTGTTTGGTGATGCACATATAGCTGGGTACTGGGTACCATGGGTTGACTTTCGAGGATATCCAGCTTTGCCTATAGTTTTGGGTGCATTCATTGGAGGTCTCCTTTGTCTGGATCACCGGTCAAAGGGATTATTAGTGGGATGGGGCAGGATTTTGGAGCAGATGTTGCTATAGCCGTGGAGATATGCATGGGGGAGTTGTATGTTAGCGCATCTATATCATGATTTGCATCAGGTGGTGTACAGGGGTGCTTCTAGTTTATCATGTGGTGTGACGTTGTTGCAGATCTGGGCATGAGAGCATCTTGCTGTGATGAGACTGGCGTGCCCCAGAGTTAGGCCTCCAGGTAGGCCCTATGTATATACATATGCTATGTTCTTTACCCAGCCCAAGCTGGGCAAGGTGGATTACTGGAGATGACTTCTAGATGATATGGATGTAGTGGTATGGCGACCATATCTTGATTGTGAGCCATGGGATACATATGATATAGAGATGCCATTTGTATGCATTCCTTAGTTTCTGATAGGGAGGACTCCTTTCATTCTTGAGAGGTTTCTGGCATTGCGGGTGCAGAGACAATTTGGATTTACCCAGGGGGTCGTACACTATGCCCGGAGCAGAGATGAGGCCGGATGGGGGCCATGTATTTCCTATCAGACAACATATACCGAGTTCATGTCATTAGCTCCAGAGGCATGAGATGACAGGCGAGACATTGTTGATGCCGGTATGTCTGATGAATATTCTCTATATTACCACACACATCCCTTTCCACAGTTTACCAGTCCTGATGAGCCAACACCTATTCTAGTAGTACCATAGCCAGGGGCAGTGAGACAAGAGGATGTGGCCGGTTGCGAGCAGGGAGCAGTTGGAGGAGAGGAGGAGAGCAGAGAGGAGGAGAGTTCCGATGGGGATGATGGAGATGATGGCGGGGATAGGGGGCAGGTGTTGAGGAGGTCGAGCTGGATATTCTGAGGGGTGTCCAGATCATGCAACAACCGAGGACAGGGATTGGGCGACGGACAATGATCTGGATGGGATCTTCATCTCAGCAGGGGCATATAGCTACTCTTCAGGCCTAGGTGCAGACACTACAGGGACAACAGGGACGGTTGCAGAGTCAGCTGGTGTAGTCATAGGGATTTATTGTATAGCTACAAGCACAACTGGCACAGACTCAGGCACAGGCACAGGCACTGGTGCCTACCCCAGACCCATAATTAGCCTAGGTGATGACAGAGAGAGATGCATTTAGATGGAGAGTAGTGGAGGCTGAGGGCGTTGCTCAGAGGTTGATGGGCACTGTAGAGAGCACATCATTGCGGGATGCCATTACAGAGGGCATGGAGATGGCGAGGGAGGTCGAGTATTACAGAGTCAGGTACGAGGAGCTGTGTCCTCTCGAGCGCAGATAGCCATTTCCCTGATCTCGCAGCAAGACTAGGAGCAAATCATAGACACACACAGAGAGCGCTCACAGACACACACAGAGAGCATGGGAGTGACTGGGCCTCAGCAGGATCCAGACGTAAGCACCAGTGGCAGGCCACCTCCTTCCGAACTAGTTCCATCAGGGGCATCGACCAGTTAGCAGATATAGTTCACATATGTGTACCATTTTTGGAGCATGTATATTGATTTTTTATCATATCTTATGTATTTCTCTTTGGAAATTTTAGTTTCATTGGACATTTGGATATGTTTATTATTGATGATGAGCGATGATATGCAACAACGATGATTTGTGATGATGTTTTATGCATTTATGATATGATGATGTGATATGCGTTTATTTCTGTGTTATGGATTTTGGTATGCATTTGAATGAGTTAATGACTAACATGACATGCATGATGATTTGATATGATGTTTTTATTATGATGATGATGATTGATGATGCGTACTAATGATGCCATGCAAGTGGATGACTTATGATGTGATTATGAAAATGTATATATGGAATGTTTATTTTTGGATTTTCCAATGTAGGTAAAAAAATAATGTTGTGTTCATGATATGCATTATGAAAAGGTATGATATGAATACTAATATGAAATTGAGATGAGTAAATAGTGATGAGATGTATGATAAAATGATATGTGATGAAATATAATGATTTGTAAAAAAAAATGAACGGATAAATGAAATGATAAATGGAATTATAATGATAATGAAATGATAAGGAAATGAAATGATAGTTAATGATAAGAAAATAAAATGAATGATGATAACAATGATAATGATAATGATAAATGAGATGGTAATGAAATGAATGATAATGATAAGATATGAAATGAGATGAAATGAGATGTTTAATGAAAGGAATGAGAATGATAATATATATGAAAGAAATGAAATGAATGATGATGCAATGAATGATAATAAAAATGAAATGATAATGATAATGAAATGTTAAATGATATGAAATGGAATGATAACGAAAGGATAATGATATGAAATGAAAATGATAATGAAAATGAAGATGAAATTAAAATGAAATGCAAATGGAATGATGGTGGAATGATAATGGATATGAAATGAATGGATATGAAAGGAATGGATGTGAAATGAAATGATAATGAAAATGAAGTGCAAATGGAAAGATGATGATATGATAATGGATATGAAATGAATGGATTGAAATGAAATGATAATGAAAATGAAATGCAAATGGAATGTTGATGAAATGATAATGAAATGCTATGCACATGGAATGATAATGATAAGAGGGAAATGGAATAATAATGAAATGAGATGATAAAAGATATGAAATGATAATGAAATGATATGCAAATGAAAAGATGATGATATGATAATGGATATGAAATGAATGGATATGAAATGAAATGATAATGAAAATGAAATGCAAATGGAATGTTGATGAAATGATAATGAAATGCTATGCACATGGAATGATAATGATAAGAGGGAAATGGAATAATAATGAAATGAAAAATATATGAAATGATAATGAAATGATATGCAAATGAAAAGACGATGATATGATAATGGCTATGAAATGACATGATAATGGATATGAAATGAAATGATAAAGATAAGGAATGATGAAACAAATGTTCAAATATCCTCCACAAATAGTCCAAAGAGACATGACAGCCATTTGATGTTATTATTATCCTTTCAAAACTCTAATGCAAATCCACTATGCAGACATGTACATTGATCTATAATGAAATGCAGCTAAATGAAACAAACCATTTGTTGAGCATGTTGTTATATTTTCTAGAATCATCATATATCGCTTTTAAAATGTTGGAAGTATGTACAATCATCAAAGGGGAAATTAGCACCAATGATGACTTGAGTACAACTTTCATGATTTTTGATATAGCAAGTAAACACAAGCATCGAGGTATAATTAAGCCAAGATGACCTGAGCATTTCTTGCATAAACAGATAAAGCCTAACCACCTTCTGATGCAAATTTGGGACTGTCATCAATGATAAACTTTCAATCATCACATCTCGCGACATATTTGCAACAGATAAATGATTAACCTCAAGACAACAAACAAAGAAAATTCATTCTCTTTCCTTGCCACTCTAGTTCAAGACATCATTGAGTGTGCTCTAGAGAGATGATATCAAAAATTAAACAACCATTGTTCAAAAATTAAATACTGTGATTCCAAACATTATTCAGATTATAGATCATCCAGATATGAGTCATGATAAGGTGCACAGCTGAAAAATTGTTATGAGATGGATCAATGATTGGATAGGTCTATGATTTGATTGTTTTGTTCCCGTGATTGGTTTTGATGTCATTGTCTAGCTGTTTCGGTAAAACCTGAAAGTTGATTGCCCCCAGTATGTCAACGTTTTTGCCCCCAGTATTGACACAACTTACTGAGATAAATATGCACAATAATCAAGCCATGGTAAAACATTATCGTTCTAGGAAAAATGATGACAGCAGGATGCTGGTATGGTCCTAAGATGATGGGAAATATGCATGAAAGGAAATATCAAGAAGTTAAGTGCAGAACATGAACTAATAGATGGAGGGCCACAAATAGCATCTATTTGCTAGATTTTCACTATTTGTTTTTATTGCATTTTTCTTGTCAATAGACTGCCTGTTGCCAGGTTTTCACCCTATGACTCTTTTTTTTTCTAGGATCTTTTTCTAATTTTTTTGTATTTCTTCAAGATCTTTTTCTGATTTTTTTGTATTTCTTTAGGATCTTTTTTTGATTTTTTTGTATTTCTTTAGGATCTTTTTCTGATTTTGTTGTATTTCTTTAGGATCTTTTTCTGATGATGATAACTGCTTTAGACATAATATTTTTTTAGGTGCATGCTGTTGATAGGTTCGTCAAACAGGTCACCTTCTGGTGTTGATAGCTTGTAAGCTCCTGAACCATAGACTGCGATAACCACATAAGGACCTAGCCAATTTGGTTCGAACTTTCCTTTCTTTTCTTTGTCTTGCTGATTGCATGGGTTTTCTTTCAGAACAAGATCACCCACTTGAAAGGTACGTGGCTTTACTTTGTGATTATAGCTGCGAGACATCATTTGTTGATATGCTTTTAAATGATCAGCTGCTCTTTGTCTCTTCTCATCTAGGAGTTCTAGTTCTTGGAGTCGGGAAACTCTGTATTCATCATCCATTGTAAGACCTTTCAATGATACTCTGAGTGAGGGAATCTCAAATTTTAAAGGTAGTATGGCTTCCGCTCCATAGACAAGAGAAAAATGGCGCTGCTCCTGCATGGCGTGGGATACTAGTTCTCAGGCCCACAAGGGGGATTGAGTTGAACGTGCCAATCTTTCCCTGAATCATTCACAATCTTTTTCAAGATTTTCAATATTGTTTTATTTGAGGCCTCTGCTTGGCCATTCCCTTGTGGATAGTAAGGTGTTGAATATCTATGCTGAATGTGAATCTTTCACAAAGTTCATCAACATCCTGATTTTTGAAAGGACGCCCATTATCTGTAATAATGGAGTTGGGAATGCCATACCGACAAATAATATAGTTGAGTATGAATGATGATATTTGTTTGCTGGTAACTTTAGTAAGAGGTACTCCTCAATCCACTTGGTAAAATACTCTGTAGTTGTGATGATGAACTTATGTCTTTTGATGAAGAATGATGAATCTTTCCCACTAGATCTAACGCCCATTGAGAAAATGGCCAGGTTGGCGTGAATGGTTGAAGTTCTTATGCAAGAGCATGAATGAGATTCCCATGAATTTGACATTTTGAGCATGTTTTCACAAAAGTGAATGATTCCTCTCATTGTAGGCCAGTAGTAACCCATTCTAATCAATTTCTTGGATAAGGTCAGTCCACTCGAATGAGTACCACAAATGCCACCATGAACTTCTTGTAAAGCTTTGTCAGATTCCTCACGTTCAAGACATCGAAGTAGAGTACCATCAAGACCACGGTGATAAAGGGTGTCAGCAATAAGAGTGTAGCGAGCGGATTGGCGGATAAAATTGCATTTTTGGTTACAGGATAAAGCGGGTGGTAAGATATCATCTTTGAGGTAGGCATAAATTTTTCCATACCAAGGTGAATCGGATCCGACCAAATAGAAAATGATTTGGCTTTCAGGGGTATCATAAGAAGGTGTAAATGATTATTCCACCAGAAATTCATAGCGAGTTTGAGTTTCTAGGAGTTGTAACAATGATGAAATCGTAGCCATGGCATCAACTGCCTTGTTATCAAGCCTTGGAATTTGTGTGAATTTGATGTCCATAAAGTATTTCTTGAAGTCATCAACCATCTTTTTATATGGTAATAGTTTGTCATCTTTGGTTTGATAATCATCATTAATTTGATAAATGACTAGCTATGAGTCGCCATATACTTGTAGTTCTGTAATCCTCCATTCCAACGCTATTTTAAGCCCAGTGATCAATGCTTTATATTCGGCTATGTTGTTGGTGCATGGAAACATCAGCCTATATGATCGAGGAATGGTGTGTCCTTGAGGGGTGACGAAAAGTATGCTTGCCCCCGATCCATGTTGAGTGAAAGAACCATCAAAATATAAAGACCATGGTTGTTTATATTCTGTAGCAAAGACATCAGCATCTGGAAATTCAATGTGCAGGGGATGGTTTGCTCGCAATGGTGCTTCAGCTAGTTGATCAGCGATAACTTGTCCTTTGATTGCCTTACGGTCAACATAATGTATGTCAAATTCACTTAGAATCGTTACCCACTTTGCTAACCTTCCTGTCAATGATGCTTTGCTTAGCAAATACTTGAGTGGATCAATCTTTGAAACCAAATTGATTGTATGAGTTAACATGTAATGCCAAAATTTTTGTGAAGCAAAGACTACTGCTAGACAAGCCTTCTCGATAGAAGTGTAGTTGAGCTCATGACTTGTTAGTGTTATGCTAATGTAGTAGATTGCACGTTCTTTTCCTGTAGAGTCTTCTTGCACTAGTAGTGCCCCCAGAGATGTCTCTGTTGCGGCAATGTATAAGATTAGGGGTTTTTCTGGATTTGGTGGTATGAGAACTGGTGGAGTCATTAAATACTGTTTGATTTGTTGAAAATCCAATTCACATTTGTCATCCCACTTGAAAGGAACATTCTTATGCAGTAGATGTGTGAAAGGTAAACTTTTGTCAGCCAATTGTGCAATGAACCTTCGTATAGATTGAAGTCATCCTCGCAATGATCTCAATTGACTGATGTTACTTGGTGGAGGCATTTCCATAATTGCCTGTACTTTTGTAGGATCTACTTCAATTCCTTTTAAACAATGTACCCCAAAAGAGTTTTTCGGTTGACCCAAAACACGCATTTCTTGGGGTTAGTGGAAGCTTTGAATTTCTCTAATCTTGCGATAATATTTTGGATAATATTTCAAGATGTCCTTCTCTGGTGTATGATTTTGCCAATATGTCATCTACGTAATCTTCCATGAAGATATGCATCATGTCATGAAAGATTGTAGTCATGGCTCTTCGGTAGGTAGCCCCAACATTCTTTAGACTGAAAGGCATGACGTTCCAACAATAAGTTCCCTATGGACATGCGAAAGCTATTTTCTCCTGGTCTTCAGGTGCAATCATGATTTGGTTGTAGCCAGAAAAACCATCCATTAATGAATACATGGCATGGCTAGTTGTCAGATCAACTATAGTGTCGATGTTTGGCAGTGGGAAGTCATCCTTAGGGCATGCTTTATTAAGATCTCTGAAATCTGTGCATATTCTCACAGTTTTATCTGGCTTGGATACAAGAACAATGTTGGAGATCCATTTTGCATAGTCGATTGGTCTTATGAAGCCCACATCAAGGAGTTTTCTCAGTTCTTCCTTAACCAATAATGCAACATGAGGGTGCATCTTTCTGAGTTTTTGTTTCACCGGCTTCGCCCTTGGTTTGATAGACAAGTGATGCATGATAAGATCTGGATCAAGACCAGGTATATCAGCATAAGACCACACAAAATTGACTTGATTTGTTTTTAGGAATGCCATGAACTTTGGTATTTCTTTCTCTATCATTGATGCAGCTAATTGTAAAATTCTTGGTTTGTCGGAAGTCTCAAGACTGACAGCATTTGTAGGCTCAATCAAAATAGGGGATTGCTCATGGTAGTGCTCCGGGGAGAGTTTCAAGATTCACGTCATCTAGTGCCTCAAAGAGGTTTTCACCATCCGATACGCTCTTTATTTTATCTTTTGTTTGATCTAATACTACTAGATTCTGGTTTTCACCATTAGATCTTTCTTTTTTGTTTTTACTTTTGCAGCTAGGAGGCTTGACACTCTCCTAATCAAAAAATCTATGTCAAAAATCACTGGTGGAATAATCATTTGTATCATCTGCGGAAAGAAAGTTTATGATGGCTTCGTCACTTGGAAACACAGGTATATCGATAGGTTCAGTTGAATCACAATCAATGAGATCAGGATAAATCAAAGATAGCGGGTCGTCAGGTTGTGTGAAATTGGCTATGGTTATGGTCATAATAGAGTGGTCGGTAGGATTCGAGGTATGAGGTGGATCAATGATGATATTGTCTTCATGATAGTCTTGTTCGTTTAGATCTGATTCAACATCGCTAGAATCATGGTGACTTTGTAGTTCGAATTCACGTGTTTGGGTCCCTGAACCTTGACCTTCAATTAGAGTTGGGGCATATTGGTGTATTACATCAACCTCTTTGTCCCTCTAGAACTCATCATTGTAAATGGTGTCCCATTCATATTCAGCGGAGTCTGTGTCAGAATTATTATCCACAAAGTTCTAAACTATTGCCAAACATGCTTCTCGTGAATCCGAGTCCTCTTGTAATGTGAAGACAGTGCCATGCAGTTGTTTGGATGTGCTTTCTTTGGAGCGAGTATCATAGCCCAATCCAGTTTTCTCTTTTGCAGCGAGCCCGCAGAGGTGAATGGGTTCAATTACTCCTTTCCTTTTTCTGATAGGACCTTTATCATAGCCCATCTTCTGCATGATTGAATACCCTTTTCCATATTTGTTCGTGGGTAATTTGACATTAAAGACTGCTTCATCTTCATCTTTATAGAGCCAGTTTAGAATTTATGTATCCTCAGGGTCTTCCATGGGGAATTTTTCTTTGATGAATTGTCCATAAAATTTTGTGATTGGCTCTATTGGTGGTTGCTTTGATGTTGATGCCGCTGATATTTGATGTTCCATGACAGACAATTGTCCATGTGATCGAGGTGATGTAGGTAAATTGGCAAGACAAAAAGAGTACTTTCAAACTCCATGGTCCTTGAGTTTCAATTTCTTATCAAAACTATTGGTTAATTGACTGATTTGCGTGTCAATATTTAGAGAAATACTAGCATGAGCTTCTCGATTGTAAGGAACCAAAGTATCTTGACTGGATTTTATATTGGCACAAGTTTGAATATTGGAATTATTAGCTGGTATTGTGATTTCCTGCCCATCATAAGGAAACTTAAGACATTGATGATAGGTTGATGGGATAGCTTGCATTTCATGAATCCAAGGACAACCCAATAGGATGTTATATGCAAGATCACAGTCCAATACTTGGCAGAAAGTATTCTTTATAACAGGTCCCACTCTGATTGGCAGCATGATTAGACCCTTGGATGCTCTTTCTTCATCATCATAAGCTTTTATGGTAATATTTCTTCTGAAATAAATGGAGTCCTCAAAAAATCCTAAAGCCTTAACCAACTTCATGGTACAGATGTTCAAACCAGCACCTCCATCTATTAGAACTCGTCTGACATGAAACTTGTGAACCATGACTTCTAAGTACAATGACAAATTATGGGGATGATTTATGGAAACGTCATCCTTTTCAGAGAATGAGAGGCAAGTGGGCGAGGACAAGTGTCCTACCATGGATTGAAATTGGTTCACATCCAAATCAATGGATACATTTGTTTCAAAGAGGGCCTTTTTGAGAGTTTCCTTATGGTCTGGAGAAATCTTCAATAGTTCCAAGATAGAAATTTGAGCGGGGGTTTTTTGAAGTTGGTTGACCAAATCATATTGATGTTGAGGTGGAGGTTCAGTGGATTTTGAAGAGGCACCTTTTAAGACAACTTTAGCTTGCACCCTTGTTGTCGCGTTGACTTCTCTATATTCCACCTTCTTGTTGACTTTAATGACATTTACCCACTTGTCATCTATGTAGAGATGGTTGATTATATGATCATCATTGATATGATTCACATTTTTTTCAGAAGACTCACCTTTTTGATAGTTAGGCAAAGGATTGCGAAATGCTTGGTGGTCTGTGTTGGATTGTTGATGTCCCTCCATTATAATGATTTCATTGTCGATTAAGTCTTGAATGGTATTCTTCAAGGCTTGAAAGTTATTTGTGCGATGACCTTTACACCAATGATAATCACAATAGTATGCCTCATTCCATGATGGAGGTTTTACACTGGGTTCATAGTTTCATTGAGGTGGCAAA